>WHYT01014400.1:83914-113917 GCA_009806455.1 Tetrax tetrax
GGCCTACAGGAAAGATGGGGAAAGGCTGTTCAGTAGGGCCTGTTGTGATAGGACAAGGGGTAATGGGTTTAAATTAGAAGGAGGTAGGTTTAGATTAGATATTAGAAAAAAATTTTTTACAATGAGGGTTGTAGAGCACTGGAACAGGTTGCCCAGAGAGGTGGTGGATGCCCCATCCCTGGAAACGTTCAAGGCCAGGCTGGATGGGGCTCTGAGCAACCTGATCTAGTCAGGGATGTCCCTGCTTCTTGCAGGGGGGTTGGACTAGATGACCTTTGAAGGTCCCTTCCAACTCTAACCATTCTATGATTCTATGATTCTATGACCTGTGGTGCTGAGATGCAGCCTCAGAGCTGAAGTTGCTGGGCAGAGCTGAGGGATGGTCCCCACACCTGGAAGCCAGGCCAAGGCTGATCTCAAGGGCTGTTCAAGGGCATCGTGTGGGGATTTGGAGTGAACAGTCCATTATGGATGCAACCACAGCTGTGGGGCCAGAATGCTTGTAGCTAGGGCCGGCAGGATTTGACTGAAAACAATAGTAGTAGTAGTAGTAGTAGCAGCAGCAGCAGCAGTAGTAGTAGTAGTAGTAGTAGTAGTAATAATAATAATAATAATAATAATAATAATAATAATAATACCACCTTTATTTTTGGCTCCTGTTGTTTATCAACAGTTATAACTTCTGTTCAGGTTCATTTTCTTCCTTATTTTCCCAACTCGCAGACCTCAGAGCTGCCCCTGTGCCTCTTCTTCTTACGATTTGCAAAGATATCAAGTTTGAGAAAAACAAAATATTGCTGTTGAAATATGTAAACATTTAGAATCTGTGTATCAAACCAAGGATAGAAATATACTTATTCATTTTCAAAAGAAATAGAAAAGATTCCCACATCAAAAGCAACAATAAGTCAGAGTCATGGTAGGAAATACGCTGTGGATCATTTGTTAGCATCATAAAAGCAGTGTAATTATACAAAAATTACAAGTCATTTCACTGAGAGAAATTGATTACTTACTTACATCAAGAGAAAATTATTTCGTAATTCCTCTTCTGGATGTTTCCCAGATTTTATGGCATTATGGTTTTCATTTAGTTTTAATTGGCAGAGCAGCAGTAAGCAAAGGGAGATGTGTGAGAGGGACTTTCTCCACGCATTAGAAGTTATGTGCTTGGAAACTCAGCTCTGAGCACGGCTGAGAGCTGCGTGTTCGGGGCTGAGCAAGCCTGGATCCAGAATAGCCTGACAAGGAAGGCTGCATTACAGACAGCCCGAGAGCCCGGGACTGCCGCACGAGCTGACAAACTGCACAACAAACAGATGAGAAGCGGCATCCTGTGCCGTACCCACTGCTGTATTGTCACGTTTTATGGATACCAAAGTATCTGGGGGGATCCTTGGCATTCATGCCTTTACTTGCATTATTTCTCCATTTTCAAGAGAAGAAGGCAGCACCACTGTGAGGACAAGTCCTTGCCAGGCAGTCTCAGCTTGATCCCTCATCAGAGGAGCCATTTTTGGGTTGTAATGGCACAAAAAACCCCATGAATAGGCAGAAGCATATCACTGCTAAAATTGTCTCCTTGCTCACAAAAGAAAGGTGATGGATCAGTGCAAAGTATTGGAAAGTTTGAAGTTTTTCTCTTTCCCTACACCCATGCTGGACTGGCACAAAAACACTTAAAACTGGGATCCTGCCAAGGCCTGGCTGCCTTTACACCGTGTGTATCCTGTGCTTCCGAGACTCCAGCCTGCTGCTTCCAGTCCCCATGGGACAACATTTTAGGAAGCAGGGCTGTGGGAATTTGGCTGGATATCTGTCACATCCTCCTCTCTGATGCCTGTTTCCACCCAGCCCCACAGCCACGGTGCTGAGGGCTGCTCTGAGACACCCCCAGGGTACCCAGCGCTGAGGAGGTCACCCGGAACCACGTGCCTCGGCATTGCAGAAGATGCTCAGCTGGAAGCGGTGACATGGAAGAGAGACCCAGGCTGTGCCAGAGACAATGCCGCTCTCCATCACACCCTGCCGCATACCCTCCCATCCCAGCACCCCGCCTGCAAGGCACTGGCATCTGGGCTCCCAAAGCAGAGGTTGGGCACAGTTTGTACCTCTCCACAACAGACAGCGTTGGCCTGCCGGGGCTGCAAGAGAGGCCCAGTCCCTGATTTTAGGGATTGCTGTGCCCAGAGGGATGGAATGACTCACAGTCTGGCAGCCAGCTGGGAAGTTGCTGTTACCATAAGCCAGGTTTATGGTGCAAGCAAATATCTGTTCTCAAGAGTCACGTAGGAGCAATGCATTCACAAATGGTATGGAGACAGACACAAAAGGGAACCAGGCTTGGCTCTACCACGATGAGCTAAAGGCTTCGCTCATTTTCTGCTGTCCGCTGGCCATGAAGTGCCCGAGCACGCGGCCAAGTCTCCTGTGCAGGCTTTCTGCTCTTGAGAGCACAGTCACTGAGCAGGATCCAGGATTAAGATCGCTCTCTTGCCTTTATATAAATTCCTTTCTCTGAGACGAGTCTGAATGAAGACCCAGTAATCATCTACCCCCTTCCCAAGGGATACCTCATTTTCTCAATTAATTAGGAGACGTTTCTAGCACTGCTCCCTTCTTCCACACATCTGGCTATCGACTGCCCTCGTGCTTCACTAGATGTATCAACAGCCGATTGGAAATGTCCCTCTCCACCTGAGTGACCACGTTCACGCTCCACTTCAGACCCTTCCCCACTTTGCCCGCGCCCCCACCTTTCATTAAAAAAAAAACATAATTCAGCAACTGCGTTTTATACACTCTTACAAATGGGACTAGTCCAGATGGATCCTCTGATGCTGTCCAGCCATGACGGCAAACTCTGGAGACAGTGGGGTGAGATCCTTAAACCAGCCTTGGAGGGATGCTGTGACACAGCTGACGCATCACTGCAGAGAAATGACACTTCGCTCCCCATCCGGTCATCGCGTGCCGTGAGAGGACCCGGAGACGTCCTCTTCCCGAGTTGTAGCCAGGAGACTCATTAATCCTCTGGGAGTCTGTGAGACCAGAAATGCAGTGCTAAAGGCTTCAACCTCCCTTCCAATCCAAAGACAGCATCCCTCACCAGCCCCATGGTGCAGTAAATTCTTCAGGCTGTGGACATCCTAAGTGAAGAAATATTTTCTCTCCTTTGTTTTAAGTTTATTGCCCATTCATTCCAGGAGAGCCCTTCCTCTCCCATCTGAGGCAGGATGAACTGGAGGGACCAAGGAACCTTGCTGGTACCCTCCAGACTCTGACCTACCTTGATTTTCCTACGTGTTCCTTTCTGCACAGGCGGCCTCTTGGCAGGGTCTCAGAGGAAGGAGTGTGTTACTCTTCTCCCTCAAGGACAGAGCAGCAGTATTTCTCCTATCCCGGTCTTATTTCCCACCTGGTATTTTGCATTGCACTCCACAGCTTCCTCCTCAGCTGGGGCTGAAGGTCAGCCAGCACGGTGGGAGCTGAGAGAGAAGGAACAGAACCATCCACGGGGCGAAGCAGTCTGGTACAAGGGCATGCTCAAACACAAACATCCCCAGCTGAAGGCAAACCGCATGAAATAGAGGTTGTCCTTATCCTCATGGCCATGAGTCACCTTGCAAAAACCAGGAGGTGGCTCTGGATGGCCTGGCCACCAGGACTGACCCAGGAGCCTCTAGGCAGGAGTCAGCCAGTCAAAATTGGAGCCCCAGAGCTGGGGACGAGTCAGGCTCCCACCTGGCACCCTGAGAGGCTTTAGGCAGGGGACGCTAGAGCCAGCACCAGGAAAAAAGACTGTCCTGGAGAAGTACAGGACCACCCAAGCCACTATTCCTACTCTCTGATAGGAAACATCAGCTCTGCCAGGGATGAGTGTCCACGAGCCATGTGCCACAGGTCTCACAGCCCCATGGGCTCAGCCCCCTCACACCACCAGCCACGTTTCTGAAAGCCATTGCCCTACTTATTACCCTTTTGTGAGAAAAACAAGAAAATCTTCCCTTCCCTCTAGAGCTGACCTAGCAGCTTTGAGTCTGTCGGGGCTATTTTTGTGGATTGTACTGGGAGGGTCAGATTTGGGTTGAGCTGGAACTTGAACAACGGTGGTGCTGGGACCTGCTGAGCCGGTACAGTACAATGACAGGATCTCTTTGTCTGCTGGAGCATTGCTTGAATCAAAGGATGTTTACCCAGCTTGTGGGGGATCACTTGATTGGAAATTACATCCCCAGAGCTCCAGTCATGCTTGTCTGCCTGCCAGCTCCCCCCACCTCCTTCAGAGCCCTGACCACATCTAAGACTCCCAGAATAGCACAGGACTAAGGAGATGCAAACAGATAACAATTCGGGCCCTGCTTGAATTCTCTGTTGGTCTCTCCTGTTTCTCCAGCTGCTGTGGCAGACCCCAGCATTCACTGGAGATGTCACACAGGCATCACGTGGGAAGAGATGCCACTCACCCAAACAGCTCATGGCAGGAGCCGCTTTAGCAGCACGTGGAAAATGCCTGGAGAAGTTGGATGACACAGCTCAGGACTCCTGACAGATGGTTCTGCACTGCCGTGGGTCCTGTCTGTGGGTCTGGGGCCTACCTCTTCCTCCAGCAAAGATACCAAGCCTCTGTCAAGTCAGACAACTTGACCATGAGCCCATGCAGCCCGAAGACCCCACTGTCCCTCTTCTGATGTGTAAATACAAGAAAAACCTAGTTTTATCATCCTAGGTGGCTGCCTTTCTTATTCCAAGGTGCACCCTTTCCCAGGAACCCCAGCCGTCTCTCTGGACACTGCCACCAAACTGAGATCACAAGGAAGAGGCTGGTTGGATGCTGGTTGCTGCAGGGCATTGTTACTGCTGCAGAAAATTGTACGTCCTTCCAACTGCAATGATCAGAGCAATCAAAATGCGTTGGAAAGTCCCACATACCAGGGTGAGTTGAGCTGTACATCAGAGAAACAGTTAATGCATCTACAAGAGGACTATGCATCGCACTGTAACAGCCCCTTTCATCTGCAGAGCTCAGAGCACTTGGAAATGTTTATAAATAGGCCTGCCATATCTCTCCAGAGGAGACCTTATTCCTCTTTTAACACTGGCCAACTGCACAGGCAAGAGTCGAGCAACTCAGCGGAGATCCGAGTTTGATGTTGGGAGCAGAGACCCCATCTCCTGCTGCTCCTGGGGCAAAGAGCCAGTGCCCCGTAGCTTCTTGATGCCAGACTCAGGTCTGACAGAAAAGGCATCTCCGGGGGACACAAATGAGGACCATGCAGCCTGGTCCCACACCTGGTGTTCCTCACCACTAAACACCTTTATCAGACATCCCCATCCTGTGTTTCCTTCATGAGCCATTCCCATTGAGCCAACCTCCCTTGTGGAGCAGAGAGGAAAAAAAAAACACAGAGTATCCTAAAAATCTCCAAATAACCAAGGCAAGCAAGCACAGCAATGCTCTTGCTTTCCAGAATCCAGCCTGCTTTGGCAGAAGTGCCAGAGAACAATTTTTATCTGCCCCAGTGTTTAAGGGCATGAGAAGCGTGGGAGCTGAACAGCCCCCCCGTCAGAGCCAGCGGCGTAGGAGGTCCTGTCCTCGGTCAGCCCTTTCCTGGCCGATGTCCCTGTGCCACCCACAGCAGCCACCCAGCCTCCTTTGGCTCCTAAATCTCTCCAAATCACATCCCAGGGCACTTCTGCAGTACTGTGCAGGAGGCAGGACCCTGCTGCTCTGTGGGAAGCCCACTGCAGCCAGCACGGGGTGGTGCAGTCGAGCCCAGCAGAAGGGCTCAGGGGGGCAATGGGTCTGTCCTCTAAACCCTTTGGGAGACAGGGGAACTGCTTCTTTCCCCCTGTGCCTGCCCACGGGGTTCAAACCCGTGCGTGCATATTGGTCTGAAGTCACAGATCCGGTCCCAAGCTGCAGAGAGACAACCTGCCAGCCCTCCGGCCGCATTGTCACCGCTGGCATTGCGGCCACAGGTCCCACACCTCTCTCCAGATGCGGGTCCCCAGCACGATGCGCTGTCACCAGAGGGCACCCCCAGCTCCCTTCGCCAGCGCCCGTGCCACCCATGCCCTCTGCGTCATGCTGCATAGTTCACCACAGGGAATCATCGGCAAGAAAGGGAGAGCCCAAGGGGCTCCAAATTCCTGTCCAGACGTGATGGGACCCTTGGTTTACAGGGACCAAGAAGGTCCTGCCAGGTCCCACCAGCCAGGTGCCTACTTCTCCTGCAGCACTCGCGGGACAGCAGAGGGGCTGTTTATGCTCAGCGATCTCCAAACAAAGCACCGTACCCTCAGTTTTAGCTCAGCATCAGGCTTGGGAGTCGTACCCTTCCCTCATTTTGGGTCCTTGTGCCTCCCACCACAGGTTGCTGCAGGACATCCCAAGGGGCAAGTGTCTAGACATGTGGACAGGGAGGGAGGTCTGGCCAAGCCAGGGCAGAGATGCAGAGTTCTGGTTGACCCCATGGGCAGGTCAGTCATTCCCAGTCTGTGGGGTGTGACTGGGGAGACTGGGTCTGGAGCACAGGCAGGATGCTCTGAGGGGCTCTCCATGCCAGCCGTGAGTGAAGCAGGGGATGGCTGAGACCCCTCAGTGCAGGGAGATCCCTGCAGACCCACGTGGCCCTCAGCAGCAGTGCTAGTAGCCTCAGCCTCTGGGCCATGCTGTGCCAGGGTGGGGAGGAGACCCCTGTATATCCCCCAAAACACTTAGAGCAACGAATCAGGTCATGCAGGGCGGGTGGGCTCCAGCCCGCAGGCATCTGCGGTTCTCGCCTCTCCCAGCCAGCCAGGCGGATGGGAACAGACCTTGGGACGAAGAGGAAACTCAGCCTCCCGTCCCAGCAGCCTTTCCTGCCCTTCCCAGAATAGCTCTGTTGTTCTGCAGCCCCTTGTTTGCTTCGTCAGCCGAGCTCCCATTAGCTCCTTTTCTGCAGCCTCGTTAGCGCAGGGGGATAAATGGACCGATTGTTTCCCCTTCGCCTTGAATGAAGGGGTATTTTGTTTATTAAAAAGTCATGCTGTTAATAAGGATCTTCTCATAGCCAAAAATAACTGAGGCCACGATTGTTTCCTCCCCGCTCCCTTATCTGCGCTGGAGGACTCACAAGGAGAGCCGCAGCCGGAACAGATGCAGCTCCGTGCTAAAAATACGCCTTGGAGCGAGGAGCAACGCGACATCGCAAGAGCAGCAAAAGGCATTAGCAAAGCGCCCAGACACGCAGAAGTGACTGACCACGCTTCAAGAGCATCTCCAGATGTTTTGCTAAGGATGTTGGACCCCGGGGTTGCATGTCTATGGGGGAGGAGAGCCCCCTTTGCCCCCTTGGCTCTGGGGAACAGACCCCCACCTCCCAGCAGCACGTTTCAGGTCCCCTGAGGGTGCCCAGCAAACGCTTCCCTCGCGAAAGGCGCAGATGGTGCGGAGCAGAGGGCAGGCACCGCAGGGCTCTGGCCTGGGAGCCACCAAAAGGGGCTGGCACCAGCACGGGGTCTCCTCAGAGCCCCTTCTTCAGCTTTCCCTGGGTTGGGGTCTCCCGTTTCAGGGGGTGTTCAGGGGTCCCTGCAGATGGGGAGGAAGGCCCGGGGAAACGAAGCCACATGGTAGGAGCAGCCTGCATCAGCCACTCCGGTTTGGTCTTCTATCCCAGGGCACTCAGACAAAATGCTCGTGCCTTTCAAATAACGCAGGTGCTTTTTCTGCTGCTGGGATGTGGGATGGGCCCTTGGAGGCCGAAGTGGCCGTGTGGGACACAGCCACCCTCCTTGTAACCATCTCCTCCATCCGCCACAGCACACCAAGCTCAGGGACCGCTCTGCTCCCCAGAGGGGCTCCAGGCATGAGGCCCAGCATTTCGTCAGGGCCAGTCCAACCCCACCACCATCCCTCCCAGCGCCAATGGTGGAGGCGGGAGGGGTACGCCAGCCCTGCTCCACAGCCATGCTCCATACCTGGCAGGAAAGAGGACAAGGAACAGGGTCAGCATCAGCCATGCCCAAACAGGGCTCAGAGGTGCCCTTCACCCCCTCTCCAAGTCCAGGCAGCATCTGACAAACAGTGCACACAACAGCTGTGGCCTCCCACCAACTAAAGCCTTGTGGACCACTCTACTCTCCACTCCGCCCGCTCCCCCTTCTACATTCTCCCAGCTATTCCTTCTCGCCATTGAACGGCCTATAATTTGAGGCCATCACTTCACGTGGCCAACAGCCTCTGAGCTGCTCTGGACCCTGGCATTGGAGAGCAGAGGTTGCCCAGGACACGGTGCTGGTGATGCTCTGCCCGATTCCATCCCCCAGAAGGGAAAGACATGGACTCTCTGTAGCAACCTGGGAAGCCAAGTGTGGCTCTCCCTTCCCAGGGCAGCCTCTGGTGGGGTCTCCTGGCCCCTCCTCTGCAGAGGAAGGGTCTCACTGGGCCCCCATGTCCCAGGGCAGCCCCAGCTGCAGACACAGCTCCCATGGTCCTGCCCACCCTCTCCCCGGCTGGGACTTTGTCGCAGGAGCATTGCATGGATCAGGGTGGGGGAAAATCTTTGTTAAATACACGGCAGCTTTGGAAACACTTTGTGTTGCTTTTCCAAGAGCCCAATTTTTTTGCTTTCTGGCCCAAACACTCCACTCATTTTTCTGCAGCAATGAAGATAAACGTCAATAAATCTTCCGCAGGCATTTCACGAGGCCAAGCATGATCTCAGCCCCGAAGAATTTCAGTATCCTGCAGCCTGTGTTACACCCTCAGCCCCTGATCCAGCAAACTTGCACGGGTCTGCAAGCCTCAAACACACAAGAACCTCCTTTAAAGAGGTGCCCGGTCCCTCTGAACTCAATGGCACCGCTGTGCTGAAGCGTTTTGCTGGATCAGCTCCTGCATAAGCAGCGGGCGTGCAGCAGAAAGCACTGCCAGCGCCAACCCTCCCTCCTGCGGACCCAGATGTTCTGCTGGGGCGTTTTGCTCCTCGCAGTCATCACCAGCCAGCGCAGAGCAGGGTGGGACCCAGTCTTTGCCACCTCTCCCATGGGCGCCTGTTTGTTTAGCCGGTCGTGGCACATACACTCTCCTCTTGCCCCTTTCACAAACGCGCTGAGGGGTTTGGAAGGGCTGGGACTCCCGAGTGGCCACTCCTCTGGAGACAGAAAGACCTTCTTCAGCTGGATGAGCAGGTACAAATAGGTGGAAACCACATTTTCCAGGATGCAACAGGCCCAGGGCTGGACAGTTATCAGCCAGGGGTGTTTTTCAGCACCTTTCAATGGTACCACAGCACAGGGAGCCCTGGCCCTGGTGTGTCCCCACCTGCTCTCGCTTCTCCCTTCTGCTTCTTGCAGCAGGAAAGGTTTTCCCCTGATATCCAGCCCAGGCGTCTCTTGCCACTCAGCACACACCCATAGCACACGACTTGTCCTAACATCGGGGTCATTGCACCGCTCTACACGAGCCGTCTACCCCGAGAAATCCAACCGAGGGAGCACAGAGCTGCCAGCCCGGCTCTGCAACGGGGCTGTGGCAGAAAAGGCGTCTTCAAAGATGCTGTTTTAAGGAATCGAGTATGTTTGCTGGACTGAGCTGAATGAAGCTAGCACCGATGGGTTTGTTCACAAAGTTCGGGGGGACAGGACATTTACTCTGCAGTTGCCAAGTTCTAATCAAGCCTAAAGCCAGCAAACATCGCTCTGCTCCAGGCACATTGGAGCCCATTTCTGCTGGCCAGGGTGGGTGACACCAACCCATGGGGCAGCAGCTCTTTCCCCTTGCAGAGGGACGATGTGCACGTTTCCTTCAGCAGTTCTACATCTCCCAACACCCTTCCTTCCCTCTGTTTCTCCTGGGAGAGCAGGACCTGCATGTTGCT
This sequence comes from Tetrax tetrax, assembly GCA_009806455.1. Taxonomy (NCBI): domain Eukaryota; kingdom Metazoa; phylum Chordata; class Aves; order Otidiformes; family Otididae; genus Tetrax; species Tetrax tetrax. The sequence continues at coordinate 93,778 of WHYT01014400.1, forward strand.
TAAACTGCAAGGAGGGACCCCATTCCCTGCGGTGCCATAGCCTTGTTTCCCATCGTTATTTTGCTCTGCTCAGCATAAGTGTGGGGTGGTCCTTGCTAAATGACTTGACCTTGCATAGTACCCATGAAAACAGACTCTTTCAAACCATTCCAGGGAAGGCTTTGTCAGAGCCCTTATCAGAAAATGAGGTTAGAAATTCCTTAGTTCCCAGAGCCCGTGCCAGGTCACGGCTCTTATCTTCCGCAGTCTCTGTGGAAGAAGGGAACATCCAGTGTGTTCAGGAGAAATGCAGAATTAAATGTCCTGGCTGGTTCCAGTGAATCCTCCTGAGCTGGGATGCAGCCCAAAGAAACTGCGGGTAATTTCTTCTTTTCTATCCCCTGAGTTTCTGGTGTTAAAATATTATAATTGTTCCTTTGCAGTGGTTCTTCTGCTCCAGCTAACACCTTATACAAGCTCCTCTTCAAAACATAGCTATTAGAAAATTTGTGGAGTATCTGAGGGATCCTCCTCTGAGACTGACTGTGAATAACATGTGCATCCCTCCCCAGGAGCCATCATTAGACGTCCCATCCCCTGCACCCCTCGCAGTAAATCCACTTTGCAGCCCAGCGCATGCCGACACAGCTGAAGACCTGTTCACCACCAGAAACCTTGTTCTTTCAAAGCCAGCACAAAGGGTCACCATATCCCAGGGACCACCCTGACCAAGCAGTGCATTTCTCTGGAGCAGCCCCAGCAAGGTGAGACGGGGCAGGCAGCTCAGCCCTCCTCCTGTGGCCTCTAGCCCTGCCGGGTTACGAGGCACAGAGAGATCCAGCCCAGAGCAATTTTCCCACCTGCCCAACAGGGATTTGCTCTGGCGAGCCAGCAACCAGCTCCATCCAGGCTCTCCCCATACAACCATGCAGCCCTGAGAAGACAGCCCAGAGCGGTGGGGGCCACTGGAGAGGATTTCATTTGCACAAGGCAGGCAAAGCTTGGCAAGGCCAGTCCCACCCTGGCACCCCGCTTTGGGGCAAAGGGGGCCACTGTGCCCCACACACCAAGACTGTGCCCCCCAGTTTGTACTGGCATCCAGCAAGGCACAGGCAACCCCCAGCTCCCGCGGCAGCCCACCTGAGCAGCCCATGGCACATGCTTTAAATCACCTCCAGACAGCTGGGAAGTGAAACAGCCAGAGGAACGGGGCTGTTCCCCCCTGCAGACACGGGACCAGGCTTTATTTGGTCCCTGCATGTGCACAATGGCATGCGCTGCCTGCAAGCTCGTTTGGAAAACCGCTGCGAGTCAAGCAACTACAGGAAACTTTCCCACAGGGTCCCAGCCACAAACAGACCCCAAATCCTGGGGCTGTGTCCCAGTCACCTCCCCGGCATGCGCTGGGTTAGCATCAGAGGATGCTCTGGAGCCTTGTACTGGCCTCTTGCCCAAGTGTGACTTTGTTTTGTGCCTAGCCGGAGCTTAGCTGCTGAGCTCAAGGTTATTTCTTTTGAGAAGCGCTGCAAAGGGAAAATTAGTGTCCAGAGAACAGATTGACACAGAAACCCAAAAGTCTGGTACAAGTCACTGAGCTGAGCGCATGTGATCTCTGGGCAGCAGAGCCTGTGGTTTGAACTTGGCAATACAGGACCAGCACTGTCCCCCTTTTGCCTTACCTCAGTTACTTTGTGTTTAGCTTTTTTCTGTAAATTCACTTTCCAGAGCCTGGTCCAAGCCTTGAGTCAGATAGGGAATCAAACAACAGCCATTTGTTGGCTTCCCACCAAGGAACGGCCCCTCTGAAGGGGACCCTGCAGAACCCAGTGCTTCGGCAGACACCGAGCCTGCAGGTACAGGCCGCCTGGAAACAGATGTCAGACAGATGTGTCCGCAGACAGGAAAGGCTCCTCAGCCTGCCAGGGGTTGCTTTGGAAACATTCACACACAAACCTCACCTCTAAAGGCTTTGAGGCTTGCCATCAGCAGAACATGAGAAGAGGATGTGATGAAGTCTCCACCCTGCAGAAACCCCCTGGAAGCCACCAGCTTGGCTCACATTTCCAGAAAAAGCCAAGAAACTGAGCAGGTCAGAAATGGGCTGCAGGAAGAGCCCCAGGACAAGAAATCCATGGATTGCAGTAGAGGTGTCAGAGAGGGCAAAGGCGGCAGCAGCCCCAGCAGCACATGGAAGGTGGAGGAGAAAGAAGATGGGGGGCAGCTGTAGGAGCAGATTGTCACCAGAGATGGGCTCAAGTCTCAGTCAGTCTAATGGGTCTAAGTGGGAATCCTCTGAAGCCAGATCTGCACCACGGCACAGCTTATGGCATGGCCACATCCTGTGCTTCACTGGTGTTTGGAATCTGGGATTACACCAGACATGGATCCCAGAGCAGCTGCTTTTCTCAGCAGACTTATCAATCCAGTGCAGGTCCCACACGAGGGGGCATCCACAGCACTGTCTTCTGCCCACACCTCTGGGTCAGATGGCTAAGAGTCACCCATGTTTGGGGTGGCCCCTTTCAGCTGCTCCTCCTGGAGTGCAGAGCTGGGCCATCACACTGCAAAACACTTCCCAGAGAGGGCTGTACACAAGATGCTCAAGTCCCTCAGGGAGGGACCAGGACTCACCTCTCCCCACTCTAACCACAAGGCTGCCTCAGACACTCAGTGGTTTCAACTGAGAAAGCCCCATCCCCTTTTCTCCAACCTACCAGTCAAAGTGCTGTTCTGTGCATGGTCCTCAAAGCCTCCTCAATCAACTGAGGACCTTGTCTTCCAAATCCCCCCACATGCTGGTCAAGAGGCTCCCCTCAGCCATGCCCTGAGAGGAGGTGCTGGTACCAGCTCAGCAAACCCTCATTCAGGATGGGCCCACCAGGACCCCAGGTAGGTTGTCAGCAAGCTGAGCAGCCAAAACTCTCTCAAAAACACTGACCCTCAGGCCCCACAGCACCTTGCTGCCAGGCACCACCCCAGTTTATAGACCGTCATTTTAAGGAGAAACAGCACCCAGTTGGTGCTTTCCATGACCTCCAATAGAATTCACCTGGGAGTTATCAGCATCCTCCCTGGGAGCCTGGTGCAAGTCTTTGCCCTCAGCCCTGGCCAGTGCCCATCATGCAGGCATCACCATGTGCGTCTGGTTGTGGTTTTGCTGAAGGTTTTCTGCAGGTCAAGGGACACTTCCACGTCCCGTCCCAGCACTGGGCCATGGGGCAGGAGGCAGTGCAGTAGAAGATCCTGGAGCTCAATCATCAAACCGCTGTGAACTTGGGCATGCAGTGCCACCTGTGACTCACCACAGTGTCACCACGTAGGGCCTGATAGGACTGCCACTCCCTTCCCCGCCCAGCCCCAGATGATAGCAGCTACACCTCACGTCAATATTGACCTGTGCTTTTTTCCACCTGTGGAGGAATCCTACTGCAGGCCAACCACGCCAAGGGCACGGTCAAAGGATGGGAAGGGTTTGGGCGTTTAGGGTGACATCAGCCTCAATCATGTCCAGGAGGAGCCTGGTCACCCAGGGACAGGAGCGCGGGAGGCGACCCAGCGGGTTTGGCCCTTTACCCTCGCGCACCCCCGTCTAACGCCCCGTCGGTGTTGTCCCTCACCCACACACCAGCTCGTGGCATGGCTGGTGCAGGAGCAGAAGCTGTCACAGGCTGCAGAAATGACAGTGCACAAAATGAGCGCAGCTCCAGCAGCAGGAGAGGAGCTGGGAGGCAGGAGCGACACAGCCAGAAAAATGACTAAAACAGAAGCTCGGGCGATTTCTTAGAAACACGCTGCAACGGACTGGATCCGGTCCCAAACTAGAAACTGCTCCCAGGAGGACCACAACTGCTTCAGAAGGGTCAGGGCATGAATGGAGGGGTAGGGGAGCCACGTCCTCACGCCAGCTGGGCTTACGTGGGCAACGGAGCCACTCAGGTCTCCTCCTCCCTGCGGCCACCCTCGAAGGGGAGCAGCTGTGCCGAAAACAGCCACCCCTGCTCCCTCCGCAGCTGGTTTTTCTACTTCTTATGTTGAGAAACACAATAGTCAGGGAAGTGAAATCACCAGAAGCTGCTCCTACAGGTCCGCGGCAGGCCCTCCAGCCCTTGGCCACGCACGCCCCGGAGCACCTCCAGCCCTTGGCCACGTGCCTTGTTCTCCCAAAAACCTTGGCTGCAGGACAAGACATGGGTGGCCTGCATAAAACCTGCTTGTGGAGGACATGTGCTCAAGGCCTCAGCAGTGGCCGTGATGAGACCTCTGGGCTTGAGAGCCTCAGGCTCGAGAACTTCGAAACTCATCACGCTGGTCCATCAGGAAAGGGCCAGTCCCACTGCTCAGGGCAAGGTGTGACCTTGCTGGTGCCCATGGAGCAGGATGGTGGCACATGCCATAACGTGGCCTGTGGGCAGGACTGTCCTTGGCTTTCACGTCACTTGGGAGTCAAAACCCAGCATGACAATGTATCACATCCGTACGTATCTTGGTCAACTTGGGACAAAGCCACATCTCTCCGTGCCGCCTCCCAGCACTTTTGTGAGTTTCCCCAGCCTTTAGAGCAGCGATGCCCATTCCTGTCCATCTGATGGGTTCCCAGTCCCGTGGGTTAGCAGAAAGTGGTGGAAAAGATGACCCAAAACCCCTCGAAATAAAATGAAACCAGTCCCTGCAGAAATCTCAGTGATTTGATGCTCTGGGGAGCTGCACCCATGCTTTTTGAAGACCTGAGAGGGGGACAACACTCGACCCCAACCCCTCCACCCATAGTCCATGCTTCCCCCAAAGCCTGCACAGTGCTGAGTCGCCCTCCCATCTCATGGGGCAGGGAGTCTGCAGGAGGGAGGACAGGACAAGCCGGGGCGGGGTGAAGAGCAGGCAGGAATAAGGCTGCGAGAGCAGGAGGCAGAAACGCGGTGAAATGTGCCAGCGCTCTGCGGACCGGCCCCTGCTCCCAGCGCTGCCGATAGCCACCAGGCCTGGTTGTGGAAGCCCTGGCAGAGCTCACTCATTTCATGGGAAATCAGAGCTGTGCCCCAGAGCCTGGTCCCAAACCAGGGCATCCTCCCCAGGGAGCTAGGCAGGGACCGGTCTGCATTTTCAGAGGGTTTCTGTAGTTGATCATAGAACAGAATCGCAGAATCACAGGATGGTTTGGGTGGGAAGGGACCTTTCAAGCCCACCCAGTCCAACCCCCGTGCCAGGAGCAGGGACATCTCCAACCAGATCAGGTTGCTCAGAGCCCCGGCCAACCTGGCCTGGAATGTTTCCAGGGATGGGGCATCCACCACCTCTCTGGGCAATCTGGGACAGTGCTCCACCACCCTCAGTGTAAAAATTTATTCCTTATTTCTAGCCTAAATCTACCCTATTTCAGTTTAAACCCATCACCCCTTGTCCTGTCACACCAGGCCCTGCTGAAGAGTCTCTCCCCACCTTCCCTGCAGCCCCCTTTGGGCACTGGGAGCCGCTCTCAGCTCTCCCCGGAGCCTCCTCTTCTCCAGGCTGAACAGCCCCAGCTCTCCCAGCCTGGCCTCACAGCAGAGCTGCTCCATTGATTGAAAAATAAGTTTAAAACAGCCCCCACAAACACACCTGTGCCTGTGCAAGAGCGGGCAGCAAGGCCACCACCAAAGGAGAGGGCTCGAGCCATCCCTGCTCAGCGCTTGGTGCCCATGCGGACAGGTCAGGAGCTGGGCTGAGAGCCCAGCCTGGACGCCCTCGCTGCCACTGTGGGACGAGGCCATGGAAAGACCCTGAAAGCCCCAGAAATGCCACAGGCAGCCACGGGCAGGGCTCCCCCAGGCCTTTGGGGTGGATCCATGCAGGGAGCCACGCTCGGAGCGGTGCTCAGGTGGAGTCCAGCGAACACCCCAAACCCGAGCGCAGCCCCCGGGATGCATAACGCTGCTGTGTCCTGCTGCCCACCCCGCAGACGGAGAGGTCAAACGCTGCTGGGCCACACCGACAAACCCATTCAGCCAGCCTTTGCCATCCTTCCACCACCCTTAATTCATGCCAGCCTTCGCAGAGCGATGCTGCGACGTGAAGCGCGCAGGAACTGCCGCAGCACAGGTTTGTCACCCAGCGCAGGGGTCTGCAGCACGTCAGGCAGGATGAGCGGTGAGACGGGGACGGGTGATTCTCCCGGGGCTTTATTTCTATTAACGGCTGCAGTTATTTTGGGAGCTCAGCACAATGAGGAGCGCATTTGCAGAGGCCAGTTTGCTCCAGGAAAAAATTAGATATGTGGGTTTTTTTATTAAAAAAAAAATGACAATGCTGTAGCTTGATTGGAAAAAGACTGGGGTTTGTTTTTCTGGTTTTTGTTTTGTTTTGTTTTTCCTTAGCTGGCCGTTCTTCTGACGCTCCGGAGCATTTTAAGGTTTTTCCAGAAAAATGAGGAGCAGTGGCCCTGCCAGGAGCAGTTACTGGGCGGCCAGAGCTAAAAGTGGCAAAGGCACTAAAGGTTTCCAAAAGCAGCAGCTGGAAATAACGGAGCGCAGCGTCACTGGGCAGAGCACGGGGAGCGGAGAGGACTCTTCCTTTCCCAACCCAGGGGTTTCCGACACTGTCTCCTCATGTTGGAGGGGTCTGACATTTATCAATGACTCCGTGCATCCATGGAAAGGTGGGGAGCAGGAGAAGGATGGTCTGGGAGCAGAGCAAACGGGGTGTCTGACAGCAGAGGGCTTTGAATTTAGGGTGCTTGGGGGAAGAACTGGGGACGGAGATTTGCCTCAGACCAGGACCCAGGCGCTTGTTTTTTTCCTGATCCTCACCTGAAATTCGGCCGTGATGCTCTGAAGGCAAATGTCTGCAGGCACAAAGCTCGTGGCACACTCCCAGCAGTGTCCCTGGCCAGCCCAGATGTTTCTGCCAGATGCAGAGTCACATCGGGAGGGCCTTTCAACATCACCAGCATGGAAAGTCCCCCCATCTCACATGGTAAGACCTGGATGCACCAGCTCTTACTTTTATCGTAGGCAGCTTGGAGGCTGGGAGTCCACGTGTGTGGGCAGAGATGGAGGAGGAGGCGAGCAGGGGCACCGGGGTGTGCTGGGGACGGTCAGGGGGACCAGGGAGGAGGAAGAGGAGGAGAAATTCCAGGGACCATGTGGTAGCCAGAGCCTCAGTCAGAGACAGACAAGGACGAGGACCCTACAGAGATGGGCTGTGCGGAGAAGTCATCAAGATCAGGAGTGGAGACGAGGAACCGGGAGCAGACCAAAGGCAGCTGGAGAAAAGAGGGCCAGGAAAGAAGGATAAGAGGAGCTGGGCAAGGAGACAAAGGCTGTCCCAAACCTCCAGATCACGTCTGCCTCACCACCATGTGTTTTGGGCCCACCTCTCTTCTGCACATGCCCCTAACACAGGAGGAACAGCCCCTTTCCACCTCCCAGCACGGGCTGGGCACCAGGATGGGTCCCGCAGTTGGTCTGGAGGCCATGGGGGCCCGACATGGTGCCACACAGACAGCTGAATTTCTCAAGCCTGTCTTTACCCAGCAAGCAAGAGCTTCAGCCATCTCCAGAAATGGAGGAGATGAACAGAGCAAGAGGATGGACCCAGAAAACAGACCAACGATGACTGATCTTTAAAACTAGAGCCTGGAAAATGTCTACAGTGTCTGACCCACTCCGCAGTGCCCAGGCTAGCTGACAGGCAACAGGATCGCCTCCAAAAAACAGCATGGCCAGTAACACTTGCAGAAAAGGATGTTCCCACCTTCCACGGGAAGCTTTGCTCCTCCAGACCCAGGAGAAGTTGAGGCTCTTGTCCCGGTCCGTGGGGACAAAGCAGCACGCCAGGACATCAGTCACCTCCTCTGACATAGGGGCCTCTTACAAAGCTGCTGTGCTGGGTCTGTGGGACCAGACATCCCAAAACCACCCACATGGACCCAGAACGTGGCCCAGTCTGCTGCCATCAGCCTGGCTGGACCCTCCGCTGGTGGGAAGCGCACGCAGGGCGGTGGTGAGCGCTCCCGGGAAATCATTTCCCTGACACGCGAACACCTGGCAGCAAATGGGCGCAGGCACAGCAGCACCCGCTACGCTCATCGCCGGAGTCAATTCCTGGGCTGTAATGAAGCTGCAGTAATGAGTGTGTCCATAATTCTCGTCTAATTAATGCTGTGCCAGCGCTTCAGGAGCTGCTCGTTTATGGCTCAGCCATAAAAGTGACACTGTTAAAACGTGATTTGAGGGCTCCCATCCTGCTGCCTTCCTCTCCATTTCAGAAAAGGAGAGATGGGCCGCATTAACTCGTCAGACTTCCTACGCGTAACAGCACTTCGGTTCCCTGAAAGATGACCTAGTTAATTAAGTTGATTGTTTGCTTTCAAATAGGAAATTAAACAAAATGTGTCGGGCAATAGCTGCAAGAGCCACCCAGTTTCCCTGTCCCACATCTGATCCCTGCACAGTTATCAGGGTGCTGCTCAGGGGGCAAAAAAGGATTTTAAAAATTAGTTCTGGTAAACACAGTAATCTGGAGATCAAAATCTTACAGTCACATCATTTAGAAGGGTGAGCTTGCCTGATCAGGGGACAGGGCAGCTGGAGACAGCAGTGGTGTCACCCTGAGCCACCGTTCCACAGCCCAACCCAGCCCAATTTTTGGCACTCGTCTCTCATGTTTTACCCAGAACCACACAGCTTCAGAGCTCGTCAAATAGCAAAAGGAAGGAGCTCTTCCCTCAGCTCAGACATTGACATGATGGGCCCATCCCCAAGACACGGAAATTATTTTTTTCTTGTAGAAAAATGCAGGACTCATCTCCACTGCTCCCATGAGGACTTTGGCCTGTTGTTGACTCTGTCCCACATCTCCTGTGGGCTCAGTGCCTGGGAGACGTTGCCGTGTCCACCAGCAAAGCGAGGGGCAGACTCCTCGGAGTGGCAGGGGTGCATCCCTGGGGGGTGTCCGGATCAGCCCTCCCTCAGACCAGGAATATTTCCAGCACCCAGCTGGGTCAGCCATGACTTTGGCCAAGTCTTGACCACCTCCAACGATGGACATCCCCTACCTCTCTGGGGACCTGTTTTCTATTGTATCAGCCTTATGATTAAAATATTTTGCCTGTTGTCCAAGCTGAAGGTCTGAAAGTTGTCGCACATTGTGGACGTTGCTCCTTACTTTGTCACCTGGTGCTACTGAGAAGAGTTTGGCTCCATCACCTTTGTGGCTGTTCTTCCCAAAGTTGTAGGATGCTGTTAGACCCCAACCCCTTCCATCCCTCCACACAAGTGCTGTGCCCCAGGTCCATGACCAGTAGCCTCTGCAGGACCCCTCTGTTTTCTCCACATTCCTTTTGAACTGGTTGGTGGAAACAGGGCACAAAATCAGACGCACTCATCTAAACATCCAGTGTAAAGCACGGGAGCTACGTCAAAGAGCAGAGCGCTGTTTGTTCGGCTTTGCAGAGCGGCTTTTGACGCGTGAGCCCATTTGCTGCCGAGCTGTTGATTTGCCCTGGACCAGGAGGTTTCTCTGGCGCTCTGTGACCGGTCATTGCCGTTCTGGATCCCAGGAGCAGGAGGTTTCACCCACTTGTCTTTGTCTAGAGACACCGTGAGCGTGTTAGAGAGAATAGGGCTGCTGCTACCCCGATGAACTGACGCACAGGCTGGGTGGAACTTTCCATGAGAAACGTGTGTCCTGAAATAATTGCCCCATTAGTTCAGGAAGGGACAAGAAATTACTTGCAACTGGCTCCTATGCAAACACCCCGTTCTCAGTCCCCACCTGCTCCCGCTTGGCTCTTCTCCCTCTTCCTCGCCCTCTGCCAAAGGAGGAAGGCAGGGAAGTGGGGGAGGTCCCAGATCTTTCAAAGGTGAGAATCCAGTTCATCGCCTCTGGCTCTGCCTGTCCCCGTGCTTGGCTTGGCAGTACCCAGAGCGGGGTGGGGGGATGCTGGTGGGGGGGTCACCATGGGGAGAATGTCCTCCTCGCCTTGTCTCACGGCCCCACAGGTCTGCTCGGCAACAAAGGGAAATATTTTTCACCTTTCTCTTCTCCAGCCTTCCCCAGCGCCTCAAGCCTGGATGCGTGTCAGCTTTATTTGCCTTCCTTCCCCAGCACCAGGGAATGTGTGAGCTGGATGAGCTGAGTAAAAATGACCTAATGCAGAGAAGAATCAGAAAGTGAGCAACGAGAGGGTCATAACAATGCTTCCCGAATGAGTTAGCGGCACCCAGGGGACTCGTAGAACCGCTGGATTTCCTGTCCTGGCAGCAGCCCAGCCAAGCTTATTTTATTTCCTGGACAGAGAGCATCTGAGTCTGGCTGTTTTTATTTTTACTTCAGAAGCATTTTATTTTCTCCTTCTTTGCTCCCTTGGATTGTTCGAAGAATAACACTGCTAATGCCAGCCGCAGAGGCCAGTGGTTATCCTCGCTGCCTCATCTCAGGGACTCATCTAAACGGCATCGCCGTTGGCGGCTCCCCTGCGCAGTGCTGAGCTGGGAACCCCCCATCACCCTGCAGAGACCCCCCGTCAACCACCCCACACGGCTTTTCTGAGCCCGGTCCCAGCCCCAGGGTCACAATCTGGAAGGACAACAGCCCTCAAACTAATCTGTGCACCCCCTGGCCCTTATCACACCCGGTGGAAGCAGAAGTCCCCAAACAAACCCAGACCAACCCAAATTTCCACCCTCGATGCATGGACGACCAAAGACCGGCTGTTCTCGTGGCGGGTCTCCGGACGGCTTCTGCACCCCTTGGCCACCCAAACAACCGTTCGGCACACTCCTGATAAGCCTCGGTAACTTTCTGAGCGGGGTCAAGCAACTCGCACAGCGAGCCAGCACTTTCACCAGGGCAGGGGAATTCTCACATCGGCCGTCTCAAGATCTGGCTGTTGAGCTATGTTTAGTCTGTGACTATAAAGTAGCCTTGTTTCTATTCTGAGAATATTTGTCTAATCAGGGGTCCAAGGAATGATTTTGCTCAGCAGAAAGCTATGTTTATTTGGATAATTTTATACTCCAGGATGGGTGCCTTGGAAAAGCCCGGTAAAGGCTGTGCCTTGCTGGAGTGTCTCGGGGCACAGTGCACACCTGTAAAAAAAGGTAAACTTTTCATTTCTTGCAGAAGAGAAAGGCCTTATGCTCACAGCTACCGGCCAGCTCTGAAACGAGCCCCCCGTGCAGCCCATGCGGCGCTTGCTGCAAAGCCTTGCGCTCCCCCGGACGCTGCGGACGCTGATCTGTGTGTAAGTGAGACTGGTGCTGGGCGAGAGGCACAACCCCGGCGCGGGACACCCACTGTATTTCCATGTAGTTGCTATTTTCAGAACTTCATTTGCTTTTGTAAATCACAGGTTACCCCAGCGCCCGTCTCTGGCTGCTTCATTAGGATGCTGATGAAATACTGAACCAAGGGACACCTGAAGGGTCAAGCCCATCACCTGGGGTAGGTGAGTGATTCATGAGCCTCACCAAGTCCTTCTGGTTCATCCCAGCCTCCTCATCCCTGAGAGTGTGGGGAAATCATGTTAAATCCAGGACCTCAGGACATTTTTCCCAGCAGAACCTTTCGCATCTATGACTTCATGGCATTTTTTGAACATAATAAAGCCTTCAGCACTTTCTGGTGATTATTCCCATTCTCCCATTTAAATCCTTTCCCTGGGGTGCTTTGCCCAGTGGCTGCCTTCAGCTTGGTGAGCGTCATCCCGTGAACACAGCGAGAGCACCCACGCCTCACTGGACTTTACCCTGTTTGCACACGACAAACACCGCTCAGTTGTGACGGACTGCAACTCAGCAACCACAATTTTTTAGCCCCGAGATAAATCCTCGGTATCTGCTGCGATAAGGCTTGCAACAGCATCCTCCCCGTTTTGGAAGGCACCGGTTTCTGCGTTGGGAAATCGCCCTGTGCTGCCCAGGGGAAGCTGTCTGCATGCGAACGTTGGGGACCAGCCCAGGACAGGCAGTGGCTCTGGCCGTCCCCACCCCATGTCCCCCATCACCCTCACGGTTTTGGAGGCGGTGGCTTGGGCACAGGTAATGGCTTTTTCTCTGCAAAAGGCCTCTTCTCCCTCCCCAGGGCCATCCTAGGCGTCCCCAGGGTCCCCAGATGACCCCCCTGTGATTTCAGCACCGCTGCCCTGGGAACGTCCCTCTGGCTGCCAGCCACTCTGGTTGGCTTGAGGCTGTGCCTCGAGCTGGGAATTAGGTATTTCTAACTCCCGGTGTCATTGCCCAGGCTCATTGCATTGGCATTGACAAACTCGGTAACTTCTTCTCTTCACATTCCTTGCAGCCTGGTTGGATTTTGTCCTGGACATCTTGGTATTTGCTAAAGAAAGGACATTTCTGTCCCCCTCCTACTTGTGCTGTAAGCTCAGTGTCCCCATAACAGCCTCAACAGCTCCCCGTCCCCTCAGCTCAGGGCGGTGGGGCTGTGCCTCCATCCCAACTTATGTCCCCCCAGAACAAACCCCCTCCACGAGCTGACATCCCCCCATCCCAACGCTCCAAGTTTCTCATACCCTTCCTCTGTGGCACAAAGTCTCGGAGAAAACGGCACAGCTCCTCTCCTGCTGCACGAGGGGACAAAGCTGTGGCTTGGGTGTCACCGAAGGGTCCATGATGAGACCTGTCCTGCTGCAGAGGCCGCTGGCCATCCCAGGAGAAGACGGGATGAGCACCCAGCGTTTCCACCTCCCACCCCAGCCCAGCCTCTCCTAGAAGTCAAACGCCTCCCAAGCACACGGGGACGGTGTTTGAAGAGTGACTCACGCTAACCTGGTGCACCGGCAATGAATTCTGTCACAGCAATAACCAAATTCCTGTCACTCACCCAGGGCTATTCCCTTTTCTCCTGGGAGTCACCCCAGGTCCCCATTTCTCTGCCTTTCGCATGCACTGATGTCTCTATTCCCCGCAGAGATCAGATAGAAGTAAAAAAACTCTTTTAGGCTGAGGGTGGTGGAGCACTGGCCCAGGCTGCCCAGAGAGGCGGTGGATGCCCCATCCCTGGAAACATTCCAGGCCAGGTTGGCCGGGGCTCTGAGCAACCTGATCTGGTTGGAGATGTCCCTGCTCCTGGCAGGGGGTTGGACTGGATGGCCTGGAAAGGTCCCTTCCCACCCAAACCATTCTGTGAGTCTATGACTGCCTGAATAAACACCTCTGGCCTGCCTGCAAAGTCATGGAGCAGATTCCCACACCCCGTGTCCCACAGCAGCTCCCCCTTGCTGCCTGCCCTGCCAGGTGGGCTCGGATAATTCACAGAAGCAAGGCAGGTTCTAGGCTTGAAACCAGGCATGGTTTTGTGGGTTGGATGCTCCTGGGCATCACCAACAGCCTCAGGAGGGCTCACTGGACCTGGCGTTCCGGGCAGAGAGGGTAACGGTGGGTACTGGGCTGCCCAGTGCCACGAAGTCCTGAGCCAAGTCCCACCACACGCTGCTTCTGGAACCGCAGGGGCACGGAGAAGTGGGGGGCCAATGGAGTCACCCTGCGATAACAGTTTCCTAACACTGATGGCTTGGGACTGAGTGAGAGGTGAAGAGTGGGTGATGGAGAGAGCTGGGGAAAAGGCAAGAAAATCTGCGTTGAGGCCAGATACGAAGGGAAACCCTCCCAGCTGGGACGGAGAGGAGATGAAGGCTCTCAACAGCGCTGGGAGAAAGCGGAGGGTCTCGCTGAGAGGATCCAGCTGGGGTGACCGCGGCAGCACTCGCAGGGAGCCTGCACCGACCCGCCAGGTCTCAGCAGCCCCAGGGTCGGTGACAGGGTCGCAGCTGGGACACCGGCCCATGGGCCTCAACCAAAAGCAGCCCCAGCAGAGCCACGCAGGCGTGCCACCAACCCGGCCGCCTCCAGCTGACCCCCGAGGGCTCCCCTCAGCTCGGCCTCAGTTTCCCCACCTGGCCATCGCCCGCTGGTAGTTGAAGGAGGGAAGCACGCAGTTCCCCAAAAGCGATCGTATCTGCCGGGGAGAGCTGTGCCCGGGTGGGATCGCTGGGGCAGCCACACCGCCTCCATCCCTGGGCGTCACCACCCCTCTGCCGCGCCCCTCCACATCCCCGTGACACCCTAACCACACCTCTGAGCCATCCGAGGCCGACCACACGCAGGTGACCTGCACAAGACGCTTCAACCACCAAACGCCCCATGAACGGCCTTTCCACAACGCTGTCAGCACGCAGCAGGGCTGCCGCAGCGCTGCCTTGGCGGGAAGCCGTGCAGCTGGGACCTGAAATAGCACTTCTGGGCTTTTTGTTACTTCTTTTGGTGTGTCCCCAAGGGGACTTGGAGCTACACTAGGTCACTGGGCATTTCCATGTTCAGAGATTCGTGCCCCGTCGTGTTTAAGCAGTGAAAGCTGTCCCTGGGAACGGGCTCATTTTGGGCAAAAACTTTCTGTGTTACTGCAGGGCTGCCCTTGGGCCTGGCCTCAGGAGCATCTGGCAGCTGCTCCGTCACAAAAAGCAGCTCAGAAATTCATGCAACAAGATTTTTCCATCTTTAGCCATGCAGTAACAGGATTTTACGCCCCTCGGTGAAGCAGGGGACTGCGAAACACGTCACGAAGAAAAGGCAGCTACAAGAACTCGTAATTCTCTTTTTATTTACCTATGACCATGGCAATGCGTTTTTGCTAGCTGCAGAGATGCTTCGCAATGTAAACTGGGCGCCTGGAGGCAGGCAGGCCGTCCAGCCGTCAGGTTCAGCAACAACCCCTGCTTCCCAAAATACGATACGGTTATCCAGAGTACGGAGAGCCCCTGAGGCACAGAGCTGCTCTTCTCCATCAGCAAGCCCTCCGTCGTCAGGGCGGGATATATACACTCAGGCTCCGCCAGCGGCCCGCTGCTAGGGAACGCGTTTTGTCAGATCAAACCCGCGAACTTAGAAAATGTACGCACTCAGAAAAAAAAAAAAAGGCATCCACTCCACGGGAGAACTCCGCTGCGACACACACAAATATTGCACTTGTAGTTTCAGAACGGGAAAGGACACGAGGATTTCCTATCGCACAGCAACACGTCCAGCTACGGGAGGTCAATAAATAAACCAGGGGTGGGAGCGGGAGGCGGTCGGCTCGCGCACCTCCAGCGCGGGGAAGGACCCGGCTTTTGCTGCTCCCGGGGACCCGCCGCCAGCGAAGGAAGCGCCGGGCTCCGATGAGACAGCTGCTTTGGGGTAGCCGAGAGGCATCGCCGGCACAGGGAAGCACAGCAGCATGGTGGGGCTGGTCCAGTTCAGAAGTCTTTTATCCGAGGAAGATGCTCACGTGGGTGCTGTTGTCCCCTTGCCGGAGCCCCGCACAGAAACCCTCCTCCTCCTCGCCGAGCGGGGATCGCTCATTGCCTTCCGGCAACACTCGCAGCTCGGGCGCGCGCTTCACAGTAGTCTTGTGGGAGCTTCCCTCCTGGCCGAAATCCACGCCGGAGTCACCCCGAAGGCGTCGTACCAGCGATGGTGAGACGGGGCGATGGAGCAGTACCAGCCTGCTGCGCTTCTTGGTCCCCTCGGCCTCACGCGCGGTGCTTTCAGCCGCCCCACGCCCGTCCGCTGCAGGAATATGGCTCGGGGGCACAAACGGCAGCGGGACGGCACGCTCCTGCCGTCCCCCGGGAAGGCCTCTGCTGCCCCATTTCATGTAAACACACAGGTCCCAGCCTGCCCCGAGAGTGTCCTGGGCCTACAGCGGGGAGCTGGCCTTCTTCTGGTTGATTATGTCCAAGTACAAGTCAGAGCGGAGGAAGCGGGGGTACGAGTCCTTCTCCATGAGCCCGTAAATCCTCTTCTGCGCGAGGTCGAAGCAGCTGCGGGTGATGTTCTGCAGGTTCTCCTTGGTGTGCTCCCGTGTGTAGGAGTCCAGGTTGACCTGTGGGCAGAGAGAGCAGCGCCGGTGAGCGGCTCCGAGGGCAGCTGCCGTGCCGCAGAGCCACGCACCAGCGCGGGAGCCAGCCCTCACCTCCTTGCAGGACTGGATGGCGATGTACTCGGCGAAGATCTTCTTGGCCTTGGAGACCATCTTGGACTGGGATTTGATCTTCTTGAACTCCTCACAGGCCAGCCAGAACTCCAGGTTCTCCTCACTGAACTCGGTGCGCAGGAAGGCCCTGAAGGCAGCGAGCCCGTCTGCGGGGACAGAGACACGTCTGCTCCCGGCTCGCAGGCCCCACAAAACCCAGCAACCCTGCAGAGCTGCAACCTTAAACTCCCACCACGCACCGTCCCCTAAAAACCCCATGTGAGCCCTCATGCAAAGCACGCAGGGATGGCGTTGCCAGGCCAAGAACCGCAACACAAACCATCCATGTGCTGAACCCGCAGTTCTCAGCCTGACTGCACGCATGAAGAGCCAAGAGGGAGGCTGGGCTTGGAGTGGGGGCAGCAGTGGGGACAGGACCCCCTGGCCGTCCCTGTGGGGCCGGGTGCAGGACGTGACCGCGACGCATGGTGTGAGATGCGAGAAGGGGAACGGTCTACAGCAGCTCCAGCCTCACACACCCTCTGCCTGGCTCCGAGTTGGGCGCGGACACGCATCGCTGCCTGCTCCTCCCCGGGCCGGAGGGGTCTGCAGCCCCAAGCCGCGGCTCACCCCAGCCCCCACCACAAAATCCCACCCCAGGAGCAGAACGGGCGCAGGCGAGGGGCAGCCACTTTCCGTCTACCCCCGAACACCAGAAGGGATTAACGGAGGAAATCCCAGCGTTATCCCTGCAGGTGCCTGGCTGTTCCCCGGCAGCGGAGGCGGAAGAGGCGGGTGAACACTTACACTTGTGCAGCAGCAGCTTCTCCAGGGAGTCCCCCCACTTGAGAGCTTCCTCGGGAGTGGGCCTGCGGGAGAAGGACGGCGCGTGGGCAAAGCGAAGCTGCGAAAGCCGCGCTCGCCACCTGCCGCAGCGCAGCACGAGCAAAACATTTCCAGCCGATAAAGCAATGCTGTGTGCCCCAGTGGGGCTGGGCTTGGCTCCCACAGCCGCACCAGTAACACCAGTGCATCTGCCAGGCTCTGCATCCTGCGGCACCGCAGGGACTTTGCGGAATGGAAACCTCTGCCTTTAGACAGGCAGGAAGAAAATCCGAGGTAAGGGGCTCTGTGTGGGCAGCTGTGTTGCTCCGGGTGTCCGAGCAAGAACTGGAAAAGCTCCAGGCAATGCCCAGGAGGCCACGGGACGGCAGGGATTTCAGCCCCCCTGTTCAAGCAGCCGGAAAAGCCGCCGGGCGCAAGAGTAGGGAGGGCTCATCTCCGGCTGCTGGAGCATCTCCAGAGCAAAGTGGTTTTTCAAACCATCCCCTGGCCGGTTAAAGCTTCACGTACAGGCGCTGGGATAAAGCAGCCGTCAGGGAAATTTCCAGCCCAAGGCGCCGTGCCGCCTCCTGGGCACGGACCTCCCAACCGCCCAGGGAGGAATTTTCAGCCAACAAATGTTTTCAATGCTCCCCCGACACAAAAACCATTTGTCCCCAGCTTCCCCAAACGGGGCGACCCCAGCCTCCCCGGAGGCGATGCTCAGCCCCACGAGCTTCTTCCCAAGCCCCCACGGCCCCCGGTCCCCGCACCACCCGCTCACGGCACCTACTTGAATGACTTGAGCACTTTGTCCAGCTTGCCAGAGGAGTTGGCCCCCGGCGACTCGTTTCGCCGTCGAAAAATCCCCAGCCGGTTCTTCATGTCCTTGGCTCTGGAGGGAAGAGCAAATTTTAGGAGGTGGGCAAGGGGTTCGGGGGGACACCCAGCAGCCAGGGGCCTCGTTGGCAGCCTCGTCCCACACGTCGCCCACCACCCCGCGCCCATCACCTACTCCTTCATGGTGTGCCGGCGCTGCAGGCTGCCGTTGTGGGGCCTCTGCATGCCCAGCAGCATCTCCGCGTGAAACTCCAGCGGCTGGGGCTTGGAAAGGTCACGGAAAAAGGGCATGGCTGCTGGGACGGACCGCGCAGCGGCTCCCGGCGCGACCGGCGCGGCCAGACGCTCGGGTGTTCTGACGCCGGCTCCGTGCCACGCTCCCGCTCGGTGCGGCCAGCGCGGAAGTGGGAGGGTTCAACTCAGAGGAGCTTTAAATGCGGCGTGGGGTGAACGAGGCGCGCGTGAGTAAGGGCTGTGTCAGCCCCACCGCTGTTTCGGACAGCTGCGCCGTTGCTGGGGAAACTCAAGGAAAGGTGGAAAAATCAGCGCCAAGGGCGGATAGAGAGGCTTTTCAAGAGACGGCGGGGAAAATCATCACGGCGGGGATTTACGAGGGCTATTTATAGAGCGCAGGCGTCCCGGGGAAGGCAGCGGGGCCAGCGGCGGGGCTGAGCAGGGTTAGGAGCGCTGCAGGGACTGCGCTGCATCGTGTCCCAGCTGCGGGGACGGGGCTGGGAGCCCAAGCATGACCCACCGGTGCTCACACTTCTCAGGTGCCAGCCCGGGCCGGGCACGGCCGTGGGGACATCGCCGTAATGGGGTGGTCGGGACAAGCGGCGTGCGGCACAGAGGGTGCCAGGGCACAGACCCCCCCCAGCACGGCCACTCGGTGTGGCACCCCCTCCGCCGTCCCTGCTCGGACAGACTGAGGTGCACCCGGACGCGGTTCCCCCAGGAAACTGCCACCAGGACAAAGCCGGACAAATATTTTTGGCAAGCGCCATGGGAAAATGGGACCCCCCCAGCCCAGCCCCAAATTGGCCCTTTGAGAGCTTCCAGGGTCCAAGGCTGGGGAGCGGGAGGTGGAAGAGGTGACAGGCGCGGGCGATGCTGTCCCCTCGTGGCACAGCCCCTGCATGACACCAGGGACGAAGGGGCGCAGGGGACACGCAGGTGGCACGGGATGCTCAGCTGCACCGAGGCTGGCGGTGACACCAGGGTGGATGGAGCCCAGGGGTGGCATGGCCGGGCCGCCCCCCACAACCTCCCACGGGTCCCACGCCCGTGGGTCCACGCCAGGATGCTCGGAGGAGCCGCCGCTGCCTGGCCAAGCCATGCCCAGGGCTGGCTGGGGACACCAGGCAAGGGGGTGCCCCACCCGAGTGGTGCTACCTGGACCCACAGCTCCCTCCAGTCCCAGGAGGGTAAAACACAGCAATCACCAGGAAAAAAAGATCTGCAGCAACCCCAGGGCTCAGTCCTGCAAGGTGCTCAGCACCCTGAGCCAGGGAAGGATTTTAGAGGGCAACCACCCTTCTCTTAGTCCCCAGTGCCACCCATGCCCTCGTGGGGGGGGTACGGACAATTTCGCTGCCTTCACATCGTCCGGGCTGTGGTCCCACTGCCAGGCACCAGCCCAGCGCTAACATGGGAAAAGCGGATCCAAACACGGAGCCTCCCACTCCAAACACCATCCGCCTCCCGTTACCCACGCCGGCAGCCGAGGACCAGCCGCCGCACGGGACGGGCCACCCCACACAGCCCCGAGCGACAATTTTAGCAGCGTTCCCAGTTTAGCAAGGCAGCCGCTGCAGCTCAGCACCCAGCAGGGCTTTCGGAGCACGGAGAAGCCCTTGTGCGCGTCCCCGGCACACGTGGGGCCACCTCTACCTGTGCAGCGCGCCGCGCAACGCCAGCCAGCCGCAGCGGGCAGCCCTGCCACGCGCCGGGCGCCGGGCTCGCAGGCGATGGCGGCCCGCGGGCAGCGCTGCCAGCTGTAGCACGCCAGCCTGCGTCACCCCAGGAAGTTCCTCGACTGCAAACCTGCTGCCCCTCTTGCACACGCTTGTAAATAAACAGCAAACGGCGTGAAACTGGGGTGCAGCAGCCGTGGGCACACAACGCCCTCAACTGCGACTGGTCTGCCGTATAAAATGTCACAGAAAAAACAATATTTCATAAAAAACTGATGGCTTCTGTCTGGAATCACCCCTGTAAAGCGATCTGCACCTGGCACCCTGGCACTGCCGCAAGGCCACATCCAGTCCCATCGCCCCGCGCCGCTCCCAAACCATCCCCTGCAAAGCCCATCGCCTTCCCCACAGGCGGCTCCGGTCCTACCTTTCCAGGTATTTTTCGGAGAAGTCCACCATGGCGTGGTACATCAGGGAGTGCTGGTGAGCGCGCCGGTGCCGGGAGGGGCGGTGAGTGCCGAACCCCGGCCCCTCGCACCATAAATACTCCCCGCCGATGGCGGGCAACCGGGCTGCGCAGCCAATAGCCGGCCGGTGCGATGCCGAGAGGCTTCCCAGCGCATCCCCTGCCGCCTCAAGGTGAG
>WHYT01014400.1:135827-205036 GCA_009806455.1 Tetrax tetrax
GAAGGTCCCTTCCCACCCAAACCGTTCTGTGATTGTGTGATTCTATGAATTCAGCCTTTTCTGGCTCCTGCCATGGACACTTAGGTTTTGCAACCTCCCTCTTTCTCCTGTGGAAATCCTGGGGAAGAGGAGGCTAAGCACGCCTGGGAGAACCACAGTGCCCAGCACCCCGGCAGCTCCTCAGCCAAAATCAGGGACTGGGAAAAGGAGGAAAGTCCCCACACTGTTGGACATCGAGCTGAGCGGGAGAGCTAAGGAGACGCTGCTTTGACTGCGCTCTTACCCCGGGGGGAGTCAATGGACCTCCCGAGACACTGCTGCTCTCGTGGGCTGTGCCCAGACCATGGCAGCCCCATCCTCCATGAGCCCCACGGGGGAACCTGCTGACCTTAAATCTACCTTGGCTCAGAGGTGCTTCACCTGTCCCCAGAACCATTTAACTCAGTGGGAACGAGACCGAGTCCCTCTCCAGGGGGATTTTGGGGAGGGTGCAGCCAGCTTCGCTGCCGGCAGTGCGTCCCACGTGCGGAGGTAACATCCCTCCCCAGGGCAGGCGGGATGCGGGGAAAACGGCGCCTACATCAACTGGGAAACATCAACATTTCCAAAGTAGGTTTTTACTGAAGTGCAAGAAAAAAATTACAATTTCAGTTCTTAGCACAGGACAAACTCTGTTCACAGTCCTAACTGTTGATGAGACTTCAAAAGTGACCACGAAGGACCAAGTAAGCACATGGCTACAGAAAGCAGCATCTAACACACAGCATGGGGCTGAGAGGAAGAAAACAGAGCCAGAAACACAAAGCAGAACTATCAAAACTCAGGGAAATTTTCATGGGAGTGATTTTGAAAGTGCTTACAAGGAGCATCCCCCGCTCCTTGCCCTCCTTGAGCCGCAGTGGCTCCGTGGAGCCGGCCAGAGCCAAGGGCTCATTGCACCACAGGGTTTTCCACCCATTCTCTGCCTCCTTACTGAATTGACGAATAATTGATAACAAGCAATTAGCACAACAGCAAAAGCAAGCGCAGGTGGATAAACCCAAAGCTCAGGATCCAGCGGCGCAGCGGGGCAGGGTGGCGAGGGTGGACGTACGCCTCCGATGAGCCACCTGTGGGGGTGAGAATGGTCATACCGCCCAAAAAACCCTGGGCTGGCAACGTCCGACAGCCCTGAAAGGAAAAGCCCTCCTCTGCGGAGGAAACAATCCCGTGTCAGCAGCGCGCGCGCTAATCCCATTACCCTGTTACTGTCATTCCCAACGGATGGCCCTGCAGCGGGGCCTGGCCGGGGTATCGCCCAGCCCCACCACACGCCTCTCCCCAGAGCTGCTCCGCTCCCTGCAATGACAGCGGCGAACGGGAGGTGAGGCTTAATGGAGGGCAGCGGCCGTACCCGTAGAGGAGGTCGTGCAGGAGGAAGCCAGGTCTGCAGGTGTAGCTTGCCCCCACGTTTTGGGATCCCCACCCTGGGACAAAGCCTCCCCACACCCCCGTACTGCGGCCAGCAGCTGGAGTTAACCGCCCCGACCCGCCAGCCCCAAACCGCAGCCACCCTGGCAGCCCCAGCGCTGGACCCCGACCCGTTCCCTGCCTGCCACTCTCCATCCCCTCCGGCACTACGAGCCCTCGCACAGCTCTGATCTCAGTGGTAAGAGCTGGATTTACTGGTTTGTCCCCAGTGCCAGTGAACAGAGGGTCTCCAAAAGGCTGTGAAAGCCCCGGAGCAGAACGCCCACGTTGGCAGCACACCGCAGCATCACTCCCGCAGCAAAAGCCAGCCGATGCAGATGGCACAGCCACACACGGCCCAAATTCACAAGGGAACCTCAAAACGTCCCCGTCACTACAAATGCCCCCTCATCCCCCGGACGCTGCTCGTTCCCAGCCCTTCAGACCCAGCCCGGAGTGAACGAAGCCGGGCAGGAGCCACAGGTTCCCCGGGAGACAACAGGGTCCAGCCCAGCACAGGGGCGCGGGAGGACCAGCGTGGGGAACGGAGCAGACGCCTTTCATCTCAAAGGACATCGGCACCGCGCTGCATCCTCGACCCGCAGCCGGATCCCACCCGGCAAAGGGTACAGCCCGCAGGCTGCGAACTTGGAAAGTAAAACCTACTAAACCCGGGCTCTCAGTCGCATCCCAGCTGCGCGGGCCGAGCGAGCGGCATCTCTCTCTGGCTGCCCCAGCCCCGACACGTGCCCGCAGCCGCGGCTTGGCAGACGCTAGCGCAGCGCTCGGCTCTGCCTCTGCCGTTATCGATGTCCGTGTCGAGCGGCGGCTGAAGCCGCCCCAGCCTCTCCCAGGCACCGCTCCCTCGCGCTATTTACGGCTCTGCCAGCGATGCCTGGAGGCACTGTCACCTGCTGGTAAGAGGACGGGCGCTCTGCCTTGGGGAAGAGCGATGTATCACCCTGAAACCGCCGCGCTCGTTCTGCAGCTCCCCTTCTCCTGCCCTGTCCTGCCCTCGAGCGACGCCAAGCCGCAGACCGATTCCAGCACTTCCTGCTAAATGAAACTCCGCTGCAGGTTCACAGCTGGGTTGGTTTTTTTTTTCCCAAACTACTTTCCGTGGCAAAGCTCTGAAGTGGGAGATGCTCTGCAGCGTGGCGCTTTGCCCCCTGCGCTTCAACACCCTACGAGCAGCTCTGCCCACACAGGCAGGGACAGGGAGGAAAACACACAGGAGGGTCCTTCCATGAGGCCACCTGCCCAGCTGCAGGTCCACGGGACGTGGGCACACAGCCCAGGGATGTCACCGCACCGGGGGGGCCCAGCTGCCCCTCAGACTCGGAGCACCCCCAGCCCAGGGTCCCTGGCCCCTCTCAGCTGGGAGCAAACCCAGCCCCCATCCAAACCTGCAGGCACCCACCGCGCTGCGTCCAGCGTTTTGGCCACGCAGCTCCAGTTTGCCCAAAGTGGGCACCAGCTTCTGCCTGCAAACCTCAACCTGGGTAGCCCAGCTCATGGGGTGAGCATGGTGGGACCTGGTGCTGGAGGCCAGCAAGAGGATGTCGGGGTCATAAATATCCCTAGCAGGAAAAAAGCAGAGGAGTGGGAAAGGGGGAGGAAGGAGCGGACCCCATCATTGACACTCAGAAGCCCACCAGAAGCAACCACCAAGAGAAGAGGACCCGGGAGAGCAGCTCTGCTGGTGACTGGCACCAACAGGGCCACGGCCAGAGCCACGCACGGAACGGAGGAACCCCCAGTGGTACCAAAGCCAACACTGCTGGCTCCAAAGCCCAACGCGACCCTCCGGCAATCACGCTGTTGAGCCTTGCCCTGCCGCTCCATCAGGAAGGGGCTCGTCACAGGGCAGGACGCCAAGCCTCACAGAGGGCTAGGGGACCCCTCGGGGTGGGATGAAGCCATGCCTTCCCATCCCACCCCACTCTGGGCACCCAGAGCCCCCCCAGCATTTCGAACATATCCTTTGGCTTCACAAACATATCAGGGTTCGAGGAACTTTCGCAAGGATGTACTTGAACTTGCCTTCAGAGTCTGCCCAACCACACGCTCACAGCCCCCACCGTGCCAGAAGGGAAAAGCATCGGCAGCTCCCCGGAACAAGAGACATCTGGGCCCAGGAGAGGAGCGCTCCAGCTGAGCGGACGGTGCCAGCCCGGCCTGGCACGGGCACCGTTCCCCCCTTTGCAGGCAGCGCTGCAGCGAAGCACCGTCAGTGCTTTCACCAAACCCCAGCAGCTCTGCCTCAAACCACCCAGCCTGCACTTTTGACCGCTCTGCACAAATGATCTCAACGCTGCTTATCCCCACCGGCTCCCGGCGCCACTCCTGCCAGCACGCTCGCTCTGACCGGCGAGAAAGGGACCTGCAAGGGTTTAAAAATGCCTCTGGCCATGATGAAGGTGCCGGCGGCTGCTCACGCCGCTGCTGTACCACCGTGCCCTCCTTGGGCGGAGGTGGGAAGGATCACTGGTGCCGCTGGCCGTGGCCGGGAGAACATCGCACAGCAACTGAGAAACAGGAGCCCGTGTCTGCTGGAGGAGAGAAGCCCGCTTTCCAAATGGCGTGAGTCCAACCAAGCAAATGAACAAATAAAGCTGGAGCTGCAGCTCTCAGCTGCCCCGTCTGCTCTGCCACCCCTCCCTGCTCGCTCTGGGCACACGTGTGCCTTGGGACCCCGGGAGCCAGTGGCACCAGGGCCAAGCGAGCGGCTGCCCTGGGCTGGCAGCCCCAGGCCTCTCCATGCCACTTGGGCCAGCACCAAGAGCGGGCAGCGCTGGAAACCGGACCTGATGGAGCCAGGGCTTGGTGCCAGGGGAGATGCCAAAAAGCCCAGCATCCCAACCCAGCATCCCATCCACCCCCCACACAAACGGCCAGGCCAACTCAGCCCTCCCCAAGCTTTGTGCTGCGCCGCTCCGCTTCGGCCTGGAAGCCAGCTGGCCCACACCAAGGGAATGACAGGGTGACAGATCAGCCCCAGGACACCTCAGCGCTCACCTGCGCCGCAGGGAATGAAGTCGGGCTCCTTACACTCACAAAGGGGCATTTGGGACATGCTTTGGCTGCAAAATCACCCCACACAGATGCCCTCTTTGCATCTGGGGCTTGCTCCCATGAAAACGGGCTACAAACCCAGCAGGAACGTGGCGCAGGATGGATCAATCCGGGGTGGTTCAAACTGCATCTCCCTCTTCTGTGTCTGCAGCTGCCTCACACCTACTGCTGTCTCTTAACTCCTGTCTCAGCTGAATTAAAGCAGACACATTGCCCCCCCCTCAGCCCATCAGGTGCCGAGGCTGAGATCCGCGTGCCACCGTGCATCGAGGTCGCCAGCATGGATTCGAGGGTCCCCCTCACTCTGATACACGGGGACCACTGGCAGGGACGGTTTCCTCCAGGTATTTACGTGGACAGAGCTGAACGGGAGCTTGACTCACAGGGGACAGCATCTCTGGTCCGGCAGCCTCCCGAATCCACGGCGTTACTGGAGCTGCCTTTGGCCACCCTCAGTAACGAGTTTTTCCAGCCCAGGGCGAGAGCTCGCTGGCACAGAACACCACACTTATTGCCTTACTTCTGTAACCTGGCTTGTAAGCACTGCCAGCTGATGCTTTAACCCTTACTGGGGCAGAGTAAACCTCAAGGCTTTCTCCTCCGTTTGAGCACCCCGACAGCACGAGGTGCTGGGAGGGTCTGCGGCTGGGGGCAGCTTGGCCCCCCGGGTGCTGTTGTGATGTGCTCACGCCCTGCCCAGCCCCTCACATCGGCACTGTGGAAGAAAAGCAGGCTCTGACGGAGCTCCAGCTCTCCTGCACCCTTGGCCGTGCCCTGCCTGGCCCGTCTCACAGCAGCAGGCGAGCGGGACTTTCCGGAGCTGAGCTGGCACAGACGGAGCAGCAGGTTCCCAGCCCAAAATGGAAGGATGTTGGGCCAAAACCAAAGGGAGAAGGTGCAAATCCCTCCCCTCCTTCGGCATCAGACAGCCGATTGTGTTCTGACTACACTGCCACTGAGTGAAGCGCCCCGGTCAGAGAGATTCACCCCATTTGTCCCCAGCCCACGTGTTTGTCATGGCCACCCAAATGCCAGTGGCCCCTTGGCCGTGCCAGCTCAAGAGGGTACATCCAAGGGAAGGTCTGGGAGATGAGCCAGCGTAAGGAGAGAGGGTGCTGCCGAAGGTAGGGAGGTGTTGGGAAACAGGGACTGCAGAGGAATCACAGCGTGGTGGGTGCCTGGGGCATATCAGGGTGCTGGAGGTGAGGAAGAGGAGGCTGGGCATGGGGCAGGAGAGGGGTCACCCACGCTCACCCCTCCCCACGCTGCCGGTGCCTGCAGCTCGGCCGCAGCAGCTCTCCCCACGCCACCGCTGCAGCCCTGGTTTCAATCATCCCTCGATTACACGCTGTTTGCTTCTGTTGACAGCACATTTACTTGCACTTGTCAAGCACGCTGTAAATAGTGAGAGAAACAGCCCTGCCCTTCCTGACCAGAGGAGCGGCCAGGAAGGGGCCGGCTGGTCCCTCCCGGCCGCGCAGCCGCCGCCGGCTCATTCCCAGCACCGGAGCCAGCGCTGCCAGGAAGGGCAGGGGCGCAGGATCGATCCAAGCCCGCTCACACCGTCAGCGGCTATGGGAGAAAGACCGGCAGCCGGGCTTTGAAAAGCGCTGAGGATCCACCAGCTCCCACAGACTCCCACGGCCCAAAGTCCACACCACAAAGTGTCCGTAATTATTTAGCTTAAGGATAATCTACATCTTTCAGATACAGCCAGCCATCATCTCCGAGGTACTCTCAGGTCACGGAGGCAGAGGGAAGAGTAATCAGCCGTTCTGAGTGTGGAAGACACAAAGAAACAAGCAGTGAGAATCAGGCGGTCGTAGCAGGTTCGTTACACGCAGGGTGTTGTGCCGCTCATCTCCTCCCTGGCCGCCACACCAGCTGGAGCAGCTCCAGCCCCCGGCGCCTCGTCCTTGCCCCCGCTCCGCCGTTTGCCGTCTCTTCAATCACGCTAATGCAATTCGTCGCGCGGCTGGGCTGGAAACAGGACCGGCGCAGCCACGCAAGGTTAAAAACAGCGCGGTGCCCTGCGCAGACGGGCGTTATTCGGCCCAAGGAGGCAGCCTAGCTAACTCGATTAGCTCCTAAAGCCGCTCTCGCTATAATCGCATTGCGGCCGCCGCCGCTCCCCACCGGCCCCAGCCCACCTCCAGGCTCCGCGCCTCCCCCTTTGGGGACGTTTGTCACCAAGCGGGGTCACCCTGGGGATGGGTTGTACAGATCCTTGCTCGGCACAGCCAAAGGGCAGGGTGCAGCCTCCCAGGCAGACCTGGACCCGAGGATGAGAGCGAGGAAGGCTCTGCAGATGGAGAAAATACCCACAGAACAACCGTGACCGGCTGCAGCTGGCAGGACAGGTTCATCACCCAGTGAAGTCCAGGGAAATCCTACAGTGGTAGCAGAGAAATCACTGGAGCCCCACTTCCACCGTGTCCCCTGACATCAGGGCTGGAGAGCTGGCCCACACCGACAGCCACAGCTATCCCCAGAGCTCCTCCTGCACTGACTCTGGCAGGAAAAGCCCACCAGGAACATGACTGGACCATCAGAGCTGTATCCCTCATGGCTTTCTCTTCCTGCATCTCCAGGAGTGGATGCTACACACACTGTATGCTTGTGTCTCCCAGAAACGAGCAGCTTTGCTCTAAAAACAGTTGCTCTGAAGGCAGCGGCCGTGTCAACGCAGGCTCCGTACAGGACACATCCTCCAGGCTTGACGCTGTCCTCCCGGGGGACGTTCCTGGAGGCGGTGACAGCCCCGCAGAGCCATGGCCCTGAGCCGAAGGACCTTCCTGCCCTTAGCACTGCCCTACCTGGGGGCCTTAAAAACAAGAGGTGCCATCCCAAAGCCCAAAATTTGTCTGATTTCCCACAGCTCTAAGAAGTTGGCACCATGCAACCTTCCTCCATCAGTTTGGCCGGTCCAGCCCGTCCTCTCCAGATGTGCCCATCCTGCTGGGAATCCCCTGCCCCATCTGCTCCAGGAAGGACTGGGGGCAGCACTAACAGCAGCATTAACACGCTGAAGGCAGAGTTGCTCCCAGCTCCCAAGCTGGCATGCGAGGAGCTGCTCTCTGCCCAGACAATGTCCCTTTCTCCAGCTCCAGCGCGCAGCTGGCACATCTCTGCCTGGCACCAGGGCTGCACCGGCCCCTCGCTCCCATCGCTCGGCACAGCTCACACACTCTGGGCTGGGCTCCACCCGCAGGGAGATGAGCTGCCTCTTGCCAGGTTGGAGCAGTTTTGAAGGCTTTACAAATCAGATTCTTGTCTGGAGCAGAAACCAGCCGTGCAGAGGCTGATATTTCCAGCTTAATTTGTCTGTTCGCAGAGCACAGACACCGTTCTGTTTCATTAAATAGCCCTGCTATCAAATGACTTGTAAGCAACGAGCAAAGCTAACGGATCACTTCTCCCTTGCAAAGAGCAACTGATTTTCCCAGCTCCTGCCTCCCGCTGCACCGGCATCCGCAGGGACATCTGCCCAACAAACCAGCAGCGGTGCAGACTGGTCACAGCCCTGACTACAGCTTGCCCACCCTGCTCCGAGCCTGCATGCCCACCAAGCATCCTGGCCTGTCCGCTCAGGAGCCACAGCCTCACGCGGGGCTGCTCCCCCTTCCCCTTCTTGCACTTCGGATGCTTTAGAACTGCAGCCTGGGCAGTTTATACCTTGCTGGGACGAGAAAGGGTGCTATGAACTCAGGCGAGTGCCTGGTGGTTGCTCTCGTGCGCCTTTTCTCCCTCCCAGCCCCGCATCCCACCAGTGGGATTCCCACCAGCTTTGGCAAGCCAAACAACATCTTCTCCCAAACTCTGAGGGCCCACACTGGCTCCCCACTGCACACAAGGAGCTCTCTCTTGACTTGTGAGGCACATAAAAGCCTTAGAAAGGTTTGTGTTGTCTTCTGGGGTATTTTTTCACCTGTCCAGTAGCCAGGCCCCTTCAACAGAATCAGAATGTTTCCAGGGATGGGGCATCCACCACCTCTTTGGGCAACCCGGGACAGTGCTCCACCACCCTCAGCGTAAAAATAGCACAGGGAGGACGCTCTCCAGGGTTTTGCTCTGAGTCAAAGAGCCAAAACCAGGATAATCCCGCACCCTGCCATGAACACAGTCTGGGGTGGGGAGCGTGAACAGCAATACCACCCAAAAAACCCCAACGGTCTTAGAGCAACAGTCCCAGCTGAGAGCAGAGCCGTGCCAAACCCCCAGCAGCAGCCCCATTGCACACACACCCACCCCCCACCACACCAAGCAGCCTGGGACCCTCTGCCCGGGCACTGCGTCGTGCCAGTGACACGTCACAGGAAAACAAGAGACGTGGCATCACCTTGTCACCTGACTGAACTAACTGCCCTGGGCTATTTGCATTTCTAGAGCTTTGGTTGCTAACCAGGTTCTCAGGCTTTTTATGCTGTTGCTATTTTAGTACGTCTGAAACGTGCAGGAAGAGGAATCCGGAGGCTCTGTCTCCTGCGGAGATGTTTGTGCTGACCTAGTTTGGGATGCTGCAGAGCAAAAGCCACGTCGCTCTGCCTCCAGAGCCGGGCGGCGGTGCAGCCCCCTGCTCCCCGCACGTACGGTGAGAGCGAGTCGCCTGCCTTCGGGCCAGATCGGACCGCGCACCAAGGCTGTACCCACGCATCAACACAGGGCAGGAGCTGCTCCACCGCCACGCGCCAGCCCAGGCAGCGTATCGGGGTGGTTTTACCCCAAGACTCACCTAAAGCTCTGACATACTCAGTACAGTGAGCTTCTCAACTCCCAGAGCAGCGGGTCACCCACCAAGGGTCCAAACCCAACCCTGGGGGACGAGATGACTCCAGCAGAGATGGCCACGGTCCCAGACAACTCTTCGGTGGCAGCCCCAGCCCCGAAGCCAGGCAGATGGGAGATGTTAACTGCATCCACGCAGGGCAGGCGTGCCCAACGCACGCGTTTCTCTTGCCAGCGCTGCTGAGACAGTGCTCTTGGGCTTTTCAGTGTGAAAAAAGAGGTGGTGCTGCCTCGGTAGGTAGGAAAAACAGCACTCATCAAGTGACCTTTCTGTGCTTTGAGGCCATCTGCGGGGTCCAGATCAAACACTTGAGCCCATCTGAGTGCACAGAAGGGGCACGTCTCCACACTGCTGCTCCCATGACCTCAACCTTTTAATCAGGACCCAGAGATCAGAGCCGGAACCTCCCCCTCTGGATTCAGCCCTGCCCTGGAGCTGAGCTCTCAGGGAAGGCTGTACACTGGGTTGTGTGCCCTCAGCTGTCCAAATACAGATGCTGGGAGGCGTCAGAAGCAGCTTGGAGTCTGCCTCTACTCGGGTCAGCGGATGCAAACGCAATAACTGCTTCCCTGAGCCGGGCGGGAAGCTGCAGACGCAGCAGTGCCTGAGCAAAAACTCACTCCTCACCTGGCACAAAAACAGCCTCCAGAGCTGCTCACCAGGTAGGAGCATCACCCCCACCATGAGCAGAGCCCCACGACACTCCGAGCGGGGTTTCTGAGCTCCTGCGCGGGTCACTTACCTTGTTCTCCGTAGGAGCCGACGCCGGATGTTGCTGCTTGGTGATGTTCTCAGCCAGACACCAGCAGATCCTCTTCTTCTGCTCCTGGGAGTAAGCCTCCAAACTTAATAAGCACTCCGACTTCTGACGTAAAGGAAACACAGGCAGGGAGAAGGTCATTAGCTGCGTGTCGTAGGCCCTGGCTTTGTTTGCAAACTACTTGCTTCCAACACACAGCGTCAGGCGAATGGAAGTATAACGGGAGAGCTCGCGCCAGCGTCCTGCGCTCTGGGCATCAGAAAGCAAAAGAGATGGGAAATGAGCTTCACGGTGCAATCTCCTCCCGACAGAGAGTGAAAGGCTGCTGCGGTGCCGAGCAGCGGGCTTTTGCTTTCATAAGCGGGAGCAGAGTAGCGGGCACGGGCAGGGCCCCAGCAATTCTGCACCCAGTGCCACCACAGTGGAAACACGTCTAGTAAGCTCATTTAGAGGGTGGAAATCAGCTCTTTGCTGAACTGATGGCACCAAGCACCTTTGGGCTGGGAGGAAGGCAGCCTCAGGAGAGGCTCCAGACCGGCCTCGCCTGCTCTGCTCCTCGCTTAGAGCATCAGGGGCTGTTCCGACGACGGTGCTCCCGCTCCGGTCAGGCTCGGTCTGCGAGCAGCGTGCAGTGAGGAGGGAATTGAGAGAAACAAGAGGAATTCATCCCCACTGCGCCCATCTCCCCTCCTGCCCTAGCCCCTTCCCCACACACACCCTCTGTGATATGGACCTGTTCCTCTCTGACGTGTTTCCTTCGGGCCAAATCCCACCCATTTAAGAAACCTTCTGACCACGTTCTCTCAGCAAGCATCTCCCAGCCATTAAGCCACTTATCTCTTCTGCCAAAAATTAAGCATTAGTAACATTTGCTGCCCACTGGGATTTCACAGGTCTTGCTTTAAAAAGGGTCCAGAAATGCCCATGGGGATCATCACCTTCTGTGGCCAGATAGGAGAAGGGGAAAAAAAAAAAAAAAAAAAAAAAAAAAAGTCTTCCACTAAAGGGCATGAAAAGGCTTTTCATTTCCCCCTAGGATTTCCTTCCAGAAGGGCAGGTCTCCGCTAGCCTGTTTTTCCCAGAGCTGTCAGACAGAACTAAGGAACTCGCAGCTTTGTGACTCCAGAGACACAACACAACCCAAAGGGGAAATGCTTTTGAGTCACACCATTTAAAACACTGTTTTCATTGGCTGCTAATTCATTCACGGTTAACCCAAAACCCCTCCTAAAGCAGTAAATAAACCAGCCTCCCACATCACCTCCAGAAAAAGAGATCTCTTGTTCAGCCCTCTGCCCCTCCGAGGAGCCTGCCAGGGAAGAGAAGGCGAGATCTTTCTTCTGTCTGCACATCACCACATCTATTCCGGCGGCAGAGACGGGCTTAAACATTGGGAACGCGCGCTCAGCCTTACTGAGCACTGCCAGAATGGAACAGAGCTTTTGGCTGAGGGACACGGGGTGGTAGGGCTCCCCTTGCCCCCCAGATCCTGAGTGGCAGTGATGCTCTGAGCATCCCACGGAGCATCGCGGTGCTCTTTCCCAGCACAGATGGCTCAGTCTTTCCCAGTCCCATGCCAGCTGTACCACCGCGATATTCCTAGGAAGTTAATCGTTCCTGCTTTCAGAGGAGGGGACAGGTATCCACCCGCCAGGCTGGAAACTGGGGCTGGCATTTCCCCGCCCTGCACTCCGGGCCAGAAGGGAATGACAGCAAGGACTCAGCTGAGCCTAAAAGACAACAGTGCAGCTGCCCAGCGCCCGCGGCAATGCCGGGACTACCGCACGCTCCCATCCCCACCGAGCTTCCACAGCTCCCCTGGAGCGAGGCTCACAGCAATTCCAAGGGCATCTCATCTCCCCTTGCCTGTGGCAGACCCCTGCTCCGCAGCCCCCTGCTGATCCAGTTACAGCCCCCATCTCTTCGACTGAACAAAGGCTGAACTCAGCACAAAGGCCACACAGAGCAAAGTGCCTCTCCCTCCTGCTCCCTCAGCGAGCCAGAGACTCCCCAGCCCCAGCAGCCCGGGAATACTAAAGCCAGGAGAGGAGGTTGTCCTCTGGTCCAAAAGTCGGAGGAGCAAGTCAACCGCCCCAACGCGTGGCCTGGGTATTGCAGGCACGGCTGAGGGGGACATGAACACGTAAAATTGCGTTTATCCAATCTGTACGTATCTTCCTATAATTTCTGCGCTCCAGCAGCGAGATCTCAGCACTTTATTCCTTCACAGTGACATTTAACCTCTCCAACACGCAGTTCCCAAGGGAAGAGCTCTCTTTCTCCCTTTTCCACCAACCTGCTCCCCCTAAATAACGTGTAACTGGGCTGGGGCCAGCGCCAGCCCAACCCGCAGGGGCTGAGCATCCCCTGGCTGTCTCTGAAGCACAGGCTCCTGCTGGCAAAAAGTCCTTTGGGACCCAGCTGGACGGATGGCAGACGTGTGAAGGACGGGCTGTTCGATGGGATAAAGCTCTATTGGTGACACGTGTCCCTGGAGCCCAGCCCCGGCCAGGGGACCGAGCCGCCCAGCTCAGGACCCCCGCACGCCGGGGATGCTGGCTAAGGCTGGGGCTGCGCCGTGCCCCGCGCACGCTGCCGCGCTCAGGGCTCGCTCTGGGAACCGGCCTCCCCGCTATTGTTTTCATTCAGGGAGGTTGCCGCCGTGCCTGCCAATATTTACAAAGAGAAAACAGGGTTTAATCTCACAGCGCTGGGAAAGGAGGATGCAGATGGCGTGAAGGGGGCGTTTGCGACCAGATAAAGCGAGCGACTGAAGTGGCTGCCAGTTGCTTTCTCACTGCCTTCACCCCGCTATTTTGAAAAACATGTTATTGCAGGTGCGGCGTGCCGGCTGGCGCAGGAGCCTCCGGGGAGCCCATGGCCCCGGGCCAGCGCTGGACCCGGCCCGTGCCCTGGTGTGGGTGCTGCCCGCGGGAGCACAGGGCCTGTCTGCAGAGGAGGACCCAGAGCAGCCGACGCAAGCCCCAGATACAGCAGGACAAGGTCCCTTTTGCTCACGGGAAAAGCCCACACCTGCAGATGCTCCCCCAGCCCCGCAGCACGCAGGAGCACAGGGAGGTGACAGGCAAAGGGTCCGGTCAGACAGAGCTCCTGGTCACCCCTCAGACACTAGCCAAAGAGGGACTGTTGGCTCTGTAGCCCATCCATCACCCAAGGACCTCCTGGAGAACGGCACCACGTTCCAGGCAGGGCCCCCGGCCCTACGTGCCAAGACCCCACGCTGCAGAGGTGCCCCTCTGCGCAGCACCCAGCACAACACCCTCTGGTACACAACTGTGGCTCTACACGACTCTGCAGAGCCAAACCAGAGCGACAACAAGCTAGACTCAGCCTGACCCCTCCAGCGCCTTGAGCTCAAGTGACCAGCCCAGCCCGGGGCTGCTCTCATCTCGCTGCTAGCAGCCCTGCTCGCACAGGGTGGTCAGGTCCTTGGGTCGACGTTCTCCCCCCAGATCAGGGGGACGCACTTCTGCTCCTTTACTGGGCTCTGCTCCTCTGCAGGGTCTATGGCAAACGTGTTCAGGGCCGGGGCCCGCAGCCCAGCTCAGCTCTGCTGGGCCCCCGGCCCCAAACCTTCAGAGTGTTGGTTGGTGGCCAAACGCAGCAGAGATCCCAGAGGGGAAGTACCTCGGAAACGGGCTCCAGACTACAATAGCTTTTAAATCGCAGAGCAAACCTTCCACCGGCGAAACAGCAAGCCCTGGGAATATCCTGTGCACAAAACACGGGCAAACGCTCGCTGGCTCTTTCATGACCCAGGGAGCCAGGGCTGATGAGAAAGTTCAGTTTGCTCCCTTGCTAAGCTGGGCTGGGGGGGGGCTGTGGGGGACCACGTCTCTTCCTGTGGTGTTTGGACTGCTGGGCACGCTGGTGGTGCCCAAAAAACAAACACTGGCAGTAACAGCGGGGGCCCTATTGAAAGCTGAGATGACCAAAAGGTGACAGGATCTCATGGGTCCTTGAGCAGGGGATGTGCACGGAGCTGCCGTTTGCAGGGCACAGCAATCGCTGCGGAGGAGCGTGGCTCGTTGCTGCGTGGCTTGTTCTCAGGCCAAGGAGGCTCCACAGATGAAGGTGAAGGATAGATCCTTCCTTGTGACACCATGGGCTGGCCCCTAGGAAATGGGTTCTCATCGTCCTACAGACACCCATGGATCAGGAGACAGCAAAGCAGACCTGGTACTTCATGGTGCAGAGCCACCCGTGGCTCCAGCTCACCCCAAGCCAGTCAGATGCTGATGCACTTAGGTGCTGCTGCTAGTAAGAAGGGAGAAGACGGAGGAGCAATGCCACGGGAGCACTGCATCGTGGCACAGGCTGGAGGGCACAGGCTGGAGGACGTGAAGCCTCCAGGAGGAAAAGCCAGCCTGAGGAACCTTTTCCACCCACTTTGGAGCGGCCAACGAGGACCCAGGACTCGGTCTGTTTTTGCAGGCCTGCAAGCTGTCCTGAACCTGGGGACTCACCAGATAAGAGCCTTGACAGGAATCCCCAGCCCCGAGACCAGCCAGGCACGGAGCTCCCAGGCCCACAGGTTCCCATTCTGCAAACGCCCTCTCCTCCCAGGCGAGAGGGCTCGCAGCTGAGCAGCCCCGGAGACAGCAAGGCTGAGCTCACCCACCCCCTGCAAACACCGTCCCAGCGCTGCCTGTCCCTCTTCCCCCAGCACAGCCCCAAAGAGAGCTCACGCAGCCCCAGGGAAGAGCAGTTCCCCTCCGAAATCCCCTGCTGGTGCCTGGGCCTTTTTAAAATCTCTCCAGTGCTGTAACCGCATCATATCAGCTCTTATTTTTTTGCCAACATCTGGGAAATGTGACCACAGAATTAAAGCTTGGGAAAATAACAAAGAACTGCTCCAAAAAGCACATTTTGTGGTCATCCCAAAACTGCTATTCAGGTTGAACTGCGTAGAGAGTCACAAATCCAGGGAAGCAGAGTGCCCCTGTTCATCTGTTTCTCCGCCCGGGACGTGAGCACCCCCTGCTCTGCCCGAAGAGAACTGGGAGCTCAGAGAAATGTCAGAGTAGGAACGGGTTTTTCGTTTGGAAACATCTCCTGCCCACCACCAGCAGAGCAGCTGCAGGACACGGAGTCCCCCCGGCACTGAAAAGGCAGAGGAACAGACTGCCTGGTCTGTCAGCATGCTACAAGTCCATGCAGAAAACTGGTGAGAGCAGGCAGCAAGGAGCGCGTCCGCGTCCAGATTTTCCCAACTTGAAATCCCTAGGTATGACTGATCCTAACACTTCTAACCTTGTCTGTGGCGCTCGCTCCACCACAGCCCAGAGGCTTTCACCTTGCTGCAGTACAACAAGCCCCTGTGACAAAGAACAGCCCACAAATCCAAAAAAAAAAAAAAAAAAAAAAAAAAAAAAAAAAAAAAAATTCTCTTCCTATTAGGAATAAGAGGAAATTGAAATACAATTTCAACAGAGCATGTTGACAGACACATTCATCTCTTCTGCCATCTCCCACCCTGCACACAGCCAGATGCCAGCCGACACTTGATTTTCTCGTACAAGGAACATAAAACCCACCACACCTCCACTCTACAGCGCTCTGGCATCTGCAGGGTGACTGTCTCTGCACAGAATTCAGGATTTTGTGTTCCGGTGAGGCTGAGGGACTCCTAAATCACTCTGTGGTTAAAGCCCTCCTGCAGCGAGTTGTGTCAGGGGCTCAAAAGGAGCGTGTAGGGAGGAGGGTGTTGGTCTCTTCTCCCAGGTAACAAGTGATAGGACAAGAGGAAATGACCTCAAGTTGCACCAGGGCAGGTTTAGATCGGATATTAGCAAAAATTTCTTCACCAAAAGGGTTGTCAAGCACTGGAACAGGCTGTCCAAGGGCATGGTGGAGTCACCATCCCTGGAGGCGTTTAAAGGACACGTAGATGGGACACTTACGGACATGGTTTAGTGGTGGACTTGGCAGTGCTAGGCAAACGGTTGGACTCAACGATCTCAAAGGTCTTTTCCAACCTGAACGATTCTACGACTCTATCAAGACATCTTGCAGGCTGCTCAAGCCCCACCAAGGAGCAGAGGGAGAAAATCACAACAGCAAAGCCCAATCCAGGGCAGCAGACCCTCTAATGCTGGGGAAAAGGGGAACGATTTCCCTTGCTTTGGCCGTCTGCCAAAACCATCCCATTTCGATTGGAAACAAGTTCAACCCAAACTGCAAGTCTTCTGGCTGTCACTTTGGAGTCAGAGAACAGAGGAATGGGAAAGTTGACTGAATCAGCGAGCCATCTGCCTAAGCGTCCGCTAGATCTGCCAGGACAGTGCCCAAAAAAAGCTCCTTGCAAACTGTTCCGATGAGATGTCCAGCATAGCTGACTTCAAAACCACCCAGGTGTACCATACGTGCCGTGCCGCAGCGTGTCCCCGAGCCTTAGAGTCCTCCGCACCACCAGCAAACTGCTTTTCCAGCAGTCACTTCTCTGACACTTGTCCAGAGCATCGCCCGTGTAGAGTTAGGATGTGCATCTCCGAGACAAGACGAGATCAAGCACAGACCCAGGGCATCCATTTGCTCAGGTCTCTAAGCGTGCTCACCGCAGCAGGCCAAGAAGCTGCTGCTGGAAAGGTTTTGCGTTGGAGCAGTTTCCCAAGAGAAACTCCAGCGTCTGCAGATGAAAACTTTGCTAGTGCTTTCCAAATGGAAAACTTACTGAGCTATTTGATATCGAGTCAATCCAGTCTGAATGTGTTGGGTTCAAATCACAAACCTCTAACAATGCAATAAAACACTGATCTGCGGTTTCCTATGAGTAGGATATTTCCGGAGCGGGAAGGGTGTGAATACAGCCCTGGACCACATTCCCATCTCAAGACTGGCTCCCTGCGAGACTACCGATTCCCACCACCCAGTAAATGTTTTCTCCCGACAGGTTTTACGTGGGTCATCGCTGGAGCTGCATGTGCCCTGCAGGGAACAGCATGGGGGCAGAGGGGAAACAAGGCCAAATTCCCCCACTCCAAGTTCTCCAGAGTGCAGAAACACGGGTCCTCTTCTCAGCCCGGAGGAGGCTCCGGGGAGACCTGAGAGTGGCCTCCCAGTGCCTAAAGGGGGCTGATAGGGAAGATGGGGAGAAACTCTTCAGCAGGGCCTGGTGTGACAGGACGAGGGGTCGTGGTTTCAAAATAGAGGGAGATAGATTTAGATTAGATATTAGGAAAAAATGTTTTACACTGAGGGTGGTGGAGCACCGGCCCAGGTTGCCCAGAGAGGCGGTGGATGCCCCATCCCTGGAAACATTCCAGGCCAGGTTGGCCGGGGCTGTGAGCAACCTGATCTGGTTGGAGATGTCCCTGCTCCTGGCAGGGGGGTTGGACTGGCTGGGCTTGAAAGGTCCCTTCCCACCCAAACCCTTCTGTGATTCTATGAATCAGCCTAAAGCTTTCACAGGTGGGGTCTCTCCAACTGACTTTGAACTGTTTTATTTAGATTTAAAATACTCAAGTGAAACATATGCTAGACCCAGTTTGTGTGCATTGATAGTACTTTTTCACATATCAGTTGGCAAACAGAAAAGTTAGACAAGCTTGGTACACAGTATTCATCAGACCAAAAGCCACCACCTCCATTTCCAGAATCCCGGCCGACTTAGGTACTGGGACTATCGCAGATACCCCATGACCACCACGAGGAACAAAAACGCCAAGAACGGACAGCTCAGTCCAGAACCTTCCTCTATTTCTGCATTCTTTCCAACACCGTTTCCATTCTTTCCAACACCGATCTATATTTAGCCCTTCCCTTCCAGGAGGCCACGTGTCCCACCAGGAGCGGGGCCACCTGCGCTCGGGACCTCCAAGCGCTGCCATTCACACGCTGAGGAGCCGCTAAAACAAACATCCCTCTGCTCTGACCTACACCGGGCTGTAAAGATTCCTGTTTGCCATCCGAGTGTAAATAGCCAGAACGCACAGGCTTTAACCCTGTGGAGCGATTTATTTACACGCGATTAGACAGGACGACTGGCAGGAGCTTTTTTTATGACACTCCAGTTTCCCTGAAGGTTGGAATTTTCTTGCTTGCTTAAAATAAATTAAGCAACTCACAGACGCTGAAAAACATACTTCTATTTTGGATCACACCAGATCTAAAAGCAAAACTGTGACCTTTTGGGTCAGAACGTTACTCACAAACGTTCCAGATGAGGAGCGGGAGGAGATGGCAGCCCAAGGCCTTGGCAAAGCTCTTCCTGCCGCAAACGCCAAGTCCGCCCGGCCCGCGGGCTGGCCTTCAACTCAACTCACAGCAGCGCTAGACGCGTCACTGCTCATCGCAAGCGATTTGTGGGTAGGAAACGGCAGTACGAGAGCTCTGCCAGCCTCCCAGAGCCCATCAAGGCAGCGCAACGGATGCACCTGCCCAGGTCACGGCGACAGAATAGTGGCGACCACCAAAGCCCCAGACCCATCGCCTCCACCCAGAGAGGAGCACCCGGCAGAGCTGAGTCAGCAAAAAGCTCCTGGTAGCGTAAAGCGCTGCCGCTGAGCCCAGGGATGGAGGACTTGCCGCAGAGAGCGGGGCAGGGGCAGATCAGGACAGAGAGAGACCCCTCAGGGTGACATGAGATGAAAAAAAAGCCAAGTCCACACAAGCATCCTTCCCTGGTACATCCTTGAACAAAGCTTTCTGGCTGCCACAAGCAGCTGCAGGCACGGCAGCAGGACAGCCACGGGGCACTGCCTTTGCAGAGGGACACAGCGCCATTCCCAGAGCCAGGGCGGAGGCTGAGGAGCTCACACTGCCAGGACGCCACGCTGGGCTGGCCCAGAGCCCCCCACCCCAGCCCCACATGCCATCGCAACAGCAGACCGCCACTTCACTGGGCCCGAATCCCAGCTCTCGTCTGACAGCCAGCCATGCCTCGAATCCACCCGCTGCAAAAGAACCTGAACACCAGCATCCCATCGTTTCAGAAGAGCCCGTCTCCACTCGCCTGAGGTCTGCCTCCACCCGGAACAGCTCGCTGAGCCACACGACCCCCGCGCTGCGGAAGTGAGAGGTTTCTGCTCTCGGGCTTTAACCGCAGCCCCGTCCCCGCAGCCTGCTCACCCACTCCGCGTGGCTCCCAGCACTGCAGGTCACCGTTTCCCAGAAGAGCGGCCGTGGGGAAGCTGGGATGACACCCTCCTGCCCTGGCTGGCTGCTGACTCACAGGCACGTCCCCCCTGTGCCTCAGCTTCCCCTTTTGACCCCAAATTGCCCATTGCCGGAGCGTCTGGCGAGACTCACAGGTGGAGTTCCCTCAGCCTTGAAGCCGACTGTTTCTACCCACGCTGTGCGCATGGTGGACACGTAAAAGCCACCTTTCTCCCTTCCTTGCAGGACAGGCCCAGCCAAACCACACGGCTGGAGAGCCACTGCCCCCAGGCAGATCTCGCGGCAGCCTGGTCTCCCCAGCTCGGCACAGACCACCAGCCTCAAAGCAATCCCGCGGGGTCCGGGAGGGAACGTCCCACTCGGCAGGACGCCGTCTTTGAGCCGTGGGCTGGCACAGCGCGGGGTGCGAGCAGCCGCTCCTGGGGCAAGTGGCAGACCTGTCTGTCACCACAGGTCAGGAAACTCCAGCTCCAAAATACCTCAGGAGGACAGGGGGAAGGACAAAGGGTTTGCAGAGCCCCGTAAGCACAGCAGCCCAGAGCTACCGTCCTCTGTGAGGAAGCGTACATGTAGTAAAGTGTTTCACGTTTTCTGTACAACTGCTACACTGCAACGGACACCACAGATCTTGGTCACCAGAGCTGCGAGAGCCGTTGAAAGCCACCAGAAGAAAGCTAAGCACTTCATTACATCTTGAAAGAGATGATTCTTCCCCTCTCAATATCTAATTAAATGCAGCCAGTTCTCTTTCAGTCACTTCTACACCAAAATTCTAACTTTAATGTCACACATTTTCCAAATGCGTGAGAAAACGCAGGAGTGCCCGTCCCGCTGCTGGGATGTCGCTGACGAACACCCATCGCAGCCTTTCCGAGTCACAGCCCAGGAGGAGCTGGGCAGGGACACCCCACGCAAACCTGACGTGACACGGGGACACGCGCTGAGCAAACCCCGGAGGCAGCTCCTGCCCGGCCACGCCAGGAAGAAATAGAGGAGACAAGGAAGGAAGAAGAGGGAAACGTCAGAGAAGGCGTCAGCCCGTGGTTCCACAGCAAGACGTGCTTTGGCCCAAATCCCAGCCAACCCAGGTGAACAACTTTCATTCTGAGCGTTTTCACCCAACTTTCACAATAGCTTATTATTTCACGCTGCTGCTGAGCAATGTTTGCCTTTCTCCTCTACGCCCTGGGGATCTTTCCCAGATCCAAACTTCCACCCCTGAAAATACAAGGCCTTGAAACCAGGAAGACAGTAAAGTCACTTGAAAAGGAACAGAAAAGCCACAGCATTCAATTATGAGGTAGGTCCAGTCACTGCAAACCCATTTTGCAGTCTCCTTGGCTGCCTCGCAACACAAATGTAACCGTGCCAGCCTCTGAGTGATTGCAAATCTGTTTAGAGCACTCAGCCACGTACCAAGCACGCGCGCTTTCCGAGCTATGATTGTGCGCCTTTCAGATTGAGCTTCCTTATTTTATTTGAGGGCTTCCAACCTGGGCGCTCGAAAACAAGAAAAGCAAGATGCCTAAAAACAAAGACAAAACAGTTGGCAAGGAAATTGGCCCCTGGGCAACAGAATCCCAAGTCAAATTGAAAGTGAGATGTGTGGAGGAAGATCCCCAACTGCGCACGGGGAAGGGGAAAAGCAAACCTCTCACTGCTGCCCAGCCTCCCCGCTCACGGGCTCCTTTCAGCACCTTCTTACTAATACGTTCTGGCTACAGCCATTACATTTCCTTTCCAGACCTCTGGCAAATTAATTAAAAAGGAAGTTAAAATCAGCCCGTTTGGTGCTCCTTGTCCCAGCAGAAAGGATCAGAGTCATTAGTACGTGTTCGGCTCCCGCGAGAAAGTTAATCTGGAAAACAGCAACACTCACCTCTGCGAGGTAAAGGATGCAGAATTTCCGATCTTCCGAACCTGTAAAGAAGGAAAAACAGGATCAAAATTAAGCTACAACTGCGAGCAGAGACACTGGCAGAGAAACTGGCTAAGAGACAGCATTTAATGAATATTTATTGTTGTCAGCCTACAGTACCAGGCTGTGAGCCGGGAGTGATGTGTGCTGCATCTGCAGGGGCCACGCGCTGGGCAGGCTGCATCGCACAGACCCACTGCCCGATCACGGATTCTCCTTTGGGGTTGTCCTTTTGGAAGAAGGTTTGTTTCATTCAGAGGCCACGCAGAGGCTCTTCTGCCCGACCTACCATGGCACGTGCAACCCAACTCCTTCCCGGCAGTGGCGGAGGCCCCGCGGTGCCCACGCAGCTGTCCTGGGCACCGGGGCTGGGTCTCTCCCACCTTACCTCTGGGGATGCTTTGCTCCCAGGAGGACTCACCGGAGCAGCTCCTGTTCCTACACCCTTGCTCATCCCCAGCTTCTTGGCCCAGCCCTTGGTAAGGCTGGTGGTAGCTCTGCCTAGCGCTGTCCGTCCCAGCCTCCATCCATGCCAGTGGTTGGGGTCAGTGGCTCTCCAAGGAGATGGAGCTGAATCCCAGGACAATGGGAAGCAGCTGACGTGGGCCCGGGGGGAGAGCTCATCCTGATCCATCAGGCTGAGGGCAAACTCCCCAAGCTCCTGCCAGCACTGCGCAGGAGACCTGGCCAAGGGACTTGCGCTTCCACAGCTTCAGGAAAGGAGATGGTTCTGGAGGCAACACAATGACCAATATTGTGATCCATGTCTTCCTAAGTCATGGAGCAGCCTAGTTCAGCTCCTCATCTTGCTGCCAGTTATGCCAGGGGATGTGTTATGCTCCAGCTGCTCCATCAGACTGGTTCCTGCAGGGTAAACGTTCCTTGTCCCCAACAAAAAGGCATTCCTGAAGACTTGCCGTGGTCTTTGATCCTTGCTGGTAAGACACGAATGTCACCAGCCCCAAAGAAAGTCACTCCTTGCATACACCAGCCTTGCAGGAGGACATGGAGCTGCCACAGGACAGGGTGACCTCAGCTCTGAAGGAGGACATCCCATCTCCTGGAGCGGGCTCGCTCCTTCACACCAGCTTGCTCTGCACCAGCTTGGCCCTTGGCAGCACGCAGCACCACTGGGCTGCGGCTTCCACAACCCCGTTAATGACATTATCTCTGCCAGGAGATCAGATCTGCAGCCTGGGCACGGCCACAGATCCTGTCCAAGGCTGCAGCACCAGCTCTGCTTCATCTCAACAGCCTGAGCTGTGCTAACGACGGCAGCAGGCTCTGTGCGGCCGTGGAAACACCCAGAGAAAAGCAATCCTTCTGCCACAGGCAGC
Source organism: Tetrax tetrax (assembly GCA_009806455.1). Taxonomy (NCBI): domain Eukaryota; kingdom Metazoa; phylum Chordata; class Aves; order Otidiformes; family Otididae; genus Tetrax; species Tetrax tetrax. The sequence continues at coordinate 158,291 of WHYT01014400.1, forward strand.
CCAAACATCAAGGTCAGAGCTGTGACCCACTGAGGGACGCAGATGCCTCCTCAGTCACTCTGTGGGCAATGCAAAGCCCACAAAACAGTGCAATGGTCTGGAACCAGTCGCTGCATGTCTCTTCGAGCTGGCCTGCTTCCGCTGCCGGCTTCACTTTGCATGCACACTGCGGGACAGGGGCTGGAACATCACTATGGGGACATGGGGACACCAGGACACCGAGCCACACCAGGATGCTGGAGCCCAGCCCCACCTCTCAGATGATTAACCCCTGGGTGTTTTCATAAGCCTCAGTCTGCTTCATCCCGAGCAACGGGAGAGTGAGGGAAGCAGCCTGGCCCCAGCGCTGCCAGCCAAAGGGCTCCAGCGCTCCCCTCCAAACCCTCCCTTCCAGGAGGGGGGCAACGCCGAAAGCACCGGCTGAATGGGCCTGGCTGACAGCCTCACCGCTGCACCACAGAAATACCATTCGCCGCTCCACAGCAACGCTCGAGCTCTCCTGGTACCCTCTTCCGTAAATCCCACCAGGATGACTGGGGAGCATTTCCTTTGCAAAGCCAAGGCCTCCAACGGGAGCCCTCAGCCAGCGCTTTCCTCCGAGGGAGGGTTTGGAAGTAGGATCTGAGCCTGCTGCCAGCACCCCACAAGTCCACCATCCCCTTCTGCTGCTTCTGCTACACAAAAACATCCCATCTTCACAAGTGGGCTCCCCGCTCCTCCCTGCGCCATGACCGAAGCTCTCCAGGCTGCCTTGCCAAGGAGGTTGCAGAAGACCAACATGTCCCAGCCACTCTTCAGGAGCTTTAGCCCGGCTTTCCCGGCTGATCTGAGGGACAAGCCACCCTCTAGAGACATGCATCCTCAGCAAAGAAAGGCGACGTCGGAGTGTGACAACCCTGGGAATGACCCCACTTCTCCTGGGCCTCTGTTTATTCCTTCAGTGATAACGAGCGATCCCGACAAAGCCCAAAACCATCAGCGTTAAGTTCCTTTCCAAATTCCTCTCCATTGAGCTACCGACATTAGCAACCTCCACCACCAGCAGCTCCTGTCCCTGTCCCTCCCAGGCTCACTGCTACACATGGCCAAGCAGCCCAGTGCCCGAGGGGCACGAAGCAGGGAGCCAGCCTAGGCTAAGGAGCTGCTGAAATCCCATTTCCTACCAGTAATTGCCTGTAGAGACAACAAGTGGGAGGTAAGAGACTGGCCGCCCACTCTTGAGCCAGTACCAGTCCCTGGAGAGGCGTGAGGGCGACGGCAGAGCCAGGGAGGGCAGACCGGAGCGCAGATTTCAGCACAAAACAGGTTTGCTGGAATTTCTTCCACCAGAGCTTTTTCCAGTCTCTGGAGGGTCAGGCTGGCATGCCAGAGCCTGCTGTGCCCCGGAGCCACGCGACGTGCGCCGCTCATCTCCTGCACTGCAGACCACAGAGGCCACAAAAGACAAGGGGAAAGGCCCAGCCTCACACCGGGGAGGTGGCAGCCAGCGGCCCGGGGTTGATCCGGGGCTGTGCTCCCCGTACGGCGCTATGTCCACGCCTTTTCTGACAGCTGAGCAGTGCGCACCCTCAGCCAAATTCAGTGAAACGCTAAAAGGAAATAAGCATGGGGGGGAAAAAACAAAAAAAACCAAACAAACAAAAAAAAAAAACCAACAAAAAAAAAAACAAAACACACACCAAAAAAGAACTCACTTGAAGATATTTCAGTTTCTTCCTGCTGTGTTGGGGACTGGCTTATCTGTCAGAGCAACCTGAACCGTCCCTGCCCCGGGGCTGGGCTGCTGCGTGCGTTCGGTGCAGGCCAGAGGAGAATGTGAGTTTTGTGGGGACACGTCCCCCTCTCCAGCGAGGCCTCGTCCTGCGCGCCCATGCTGACGCGCAGAGCGGGCGCTTACGCAGCTCCCGGCACAGCAGCAGCCTTCAGCGCCGCCCCGCCTCTGCCCCGCTCCCACCCAAGGAAAACGCCCGCTGCTGCGGGAACTGTACGGTGCGCCCCGGGCGTTGAGTCAAAAGGGTGGGGAAAAAGAAGGAAGATGGTCCTGCTCCGTCCCACAGCCTCCTGGCACGGCCCAGGGGACTGCGACAACGCCCACAGCGAGCGCAGCACCCTGCTGCCCAGCCCCTCGCGGGCGCTCAGTGAGAACGGGACCATGCTGGGCACCCAAAGGGGAGCTCACGGCGCAGGGTGCTGCGGGGCCCCGGCTCCACGGGGAGAGAGGAAGGGTGCTGTGCGCATCCAAACCTGGCTGCCATGAGGAGATGAGCTTGTCACCCTCTGTGGCAGCAGTCCCTGGGGAGGTGTGGCAGGGTGCAAGCCCTGGCATCCTTGGGGCAGCAGGGAGAAGCGGTGGCAAGGCAGAAGCCCCAAAAATCACACTTTGGGCCTCTGACTGCCTTGGGGCTCCTTGCGGTAAGACACGGTGGGTTGGGACGTCAGGGACAGCAGAACAGCACGTGAAAAGTCCTCGTGTGCAGGATCCCAGCTGGGCTTGGGGCTCACAGCCTGGGGACCCTCATTCCGGCTGCTCTTCTCTATCCCAACGCCGGGCACGGCCGCCCAGGGGGAGCAGGATCTCAGCGAGGCGGCAACCTCAGCGTGGAAATTCCCACAGTATCTGGTGAGGAAGCCAGCTCTGGCGCGCTGGAAACACTGGCCGGTGCGGTGCTCATCAGCCGCGCTCAGCTTCTAAGGCAGGAAGACAGAGCATTGTAAAGCAGATTATACTGATCTGCTTTCGCACAGCGCGGCAAGCAGCAGAAACAGGAAACATCACAATGGTCTTCAGCGTACCGGAGATGTCCCAATTGTTATACTCAGCAATACGCCTGTTCCTATTCATGTGCCATTCAGTTCTGTAGGAGACCGACAGAAAGTCCCTGCCAAAGGGACAGGCATCGTTTCGCTCGCTCCACCCGTCTTTGAAGCGGCCCTGCCCAAATCAGGAGGGTGAGCTGGCTGAAAACCCACCGCGCTGGATTCGCGGCGCGCGGTTCGGCGCGGCACAGACAAACATGCCCTTCGGAGAGGCTCGTTAAGCTGTTCTAGATGTGATCCAGCTAAGTTATTATGGCAACAAGAAAATAAGTGGCAGAAAACTGCTCCCGAAATCCAACCGTTCTGCCTGAGGTTAGGAGGCAGATTCCTGCGCCGAGCTGCAAACAGACCTTTGCCGGGACCAGCCCCGGGGAAGCCGATTTCTCCAAGGAGGTGAACAAGAGCAGGGATATTCGACAGCCTGTGAGAGCAGCCGGGGCGGCACGCGCACACACGCCGGGAGCGGATGCTGACCAACGAACACTTCAACAAGGAACAATTTATTTTGTCAGTTTCTTAGAAACAAGCAGCGCTGAGAACAAACCCACCAAACCCCAGAGAATGGGTTTTCTCAATGGCTCACGCCGTGCTGCCGCGTCCCCCTCCCTGTGTCTCTGCCCCCACCAAATGGGTCGGTGAATTTATCTGGGAGTAGGAACGCTGTTGGAAATGGGAAATAACAACTGACAGGCAGCCCGTGGTGCTCAGCACAGCGCTGCAGATCCCCAGCACTGAGGCTCCCAACAACGTGGGGCAGGTGGGGAGACAGCTCATCCACAGAGCTCGCGGCTCGGCTGGGGAAAGTCACGGGAAGTGGCAAAATTCATCTAGAAAATTATGACTTTGGAAAGGCAGCCCAGATCTGGGTTAATCTCTTTTGTTTGGGGCCACAGGACTACACAAAGACATCAGCTCATACAGTCACAGAGTAATTTGGGTTGAAGAGGCCTCTCTGGTGGTCCAAGCACCCAGAGCACCCAGATCAGGGCACTCAGGGCCGTGCCCGGCTGAGTCCATCCCTGAAGGCATTCAGGAGATCCCACAACCTCTCTGGGCACCTTAATATTTGACCAACCTCACCACAGAAAAGTTTTTCCTTATATCTGATCAGGATTTCCCACGTGGGTTCCCGGTCCAGCGACACCTGCTGCCTGGGCTAGAGGAGGAGCCGGGGCACCAGCCCCACACTGACACCGTTGGGCAACCGTACAAAAAACAAGCCTGTATCCAAAAAGCAACTGCACCAAAGATGGAACAAGGTGGGACAGGGTCCAGGGCCAAGAATAGGCTCCACCATAGCAAATAGGATGTGGCAGAGCAATTCATTTGTTCCTCTTTGACCCCCAGTAGCTAAAGGCCATCTCCTACACAGCTTCAGCACCCAGCGTGAAATAACTGATTTCAAGTCATCCTCCTGCCCTAGAAGCCCTCCTTGAGCCCTCACGGATGCAAAAGGTTTGCCAAGGTAAAGAAAGCAAGGGCATGGTCCTCGGCCTCCCGCCAAGGCCAGAGCTCGCTCTCTCCTCACCAACGGAGTGCGCGTGGGAGAGGGACGCCAGCGCGGGAGAAACCTGTGGGTGGCTGAAGGGAGAAGTAGCAAAGCAAAGGTCAGGAGGGCTCAGCCAGCCTCGCTGCGAGACAACATCTGAACTCTCTCGAGGCATCACGGGGGAAACCTCAAGACTTCACTTCCCTTTCTCAGCCTCAGCAAGCCCCCGCCGCAGGCAGCGCAACACCAGCAAGGGGAACGCCAGCCCAAAACCCCCGAGAGACGCAGCCAAAAAGCCCTGGAAAGCGGCACCGAGTGCCCCTGAGATGTTCCTAGGGACTGGGTTAATTCAGGGATGGGAAGGGTGATGCTGTCCCTGCACCCCAAGGAAGGGTGATCTGGCAGCACCGGCTGGATGGCACTGTCGCATACTGGAAGCATTGGGATAGCGGGGTGCTATCCTGCTGCTGGCCAGAAACTTTCATAGCTAGCAACCCAGAAAATGCCCCACACATCTCTCACTGCTGCCGCAGACACTCACCCTCCTGGAGCTTGACACTCTGCAGGTAGAGAGGGTTCCTCAGCACGTTGCAGCGCCCAGGCTCGTCCTCCTTGGTGAAGAGCAGCAGGTCAGAGTAGACAAAGAGGGTCACCTGGAAGCAAAAGAGCAGAAATTCATCTCTTGGCACCGAGAGAGCATCCTGGGGAAGTTCTCCACCCTGGGGAGAGGCACCAGCCATGACAGGCAGCTCAGGAACCCCTTCCCTAAGGGGCCGATCGCTGTGACTCCCCGCGGGGTGCACCCAGCAAGCTTCCCACGAGGCTCCCCCCGCGTGGCAGCCACCCACCGAGGCTCGTGGAGTCCCCCAACAAGAGGGATAAACCTGCCCGACAGTTTAACGCCACGCAAACACACCCTCTCTGCTCTCTTCCCATTTACATAAGTTATAAATCAAAGGAGCAGGAGGAGGAAATAGGCTGCCGATTAATCCCAGCACGCTGTCAGAGCTAAAAGCAAACCTGATCTCCCTGAACACGCACACGAAGGGGCTCCTCGCTGTTCTCAGCCTGCGCACACCCCGTTTCGCTCCCTTTGAGAAAACAACCGCTCGGCTTTTACACCAGCAGAACCCACACGGGCAGTCGCAGGGAACGCGCTCGACACCTTTCAACCACGCTGACGGGCGGAAAGTAAACACGGAACCCAGCGTCTGCCCAGCTCCGTGCTCGAGCGGTGACTCAAGTGTCCTATGAGCTGGGAGCTACTCTGGAGCAGCGCTGAGCGCTCAAAGGGCAGATTTTGTTCTGCTCTTGCCTCAGGGCCCTAGTTCAATCAGTACAGGTCAGTGAGATCTTTAAAACAAGAGGAATGAGCTTCTCCACTGGAGATCTCAACCCAGAAGCCCACTGCGGGTGAGTAGCTTGGTGCAATCTCTATGCCAGTAGCTGAGGTTGGAGCCTGTCCTGCTCTCCAGCAGAAGTTGGGGCCATGCAGCCAAACTTGGAAGACGCCAGGAAGCGGCTGCAGTACAGCACTGGGCACACCGCACACCAGACCTCCTGCGTAGCGGCAAACCACGCACCGCTCCCAGCACAGGACGCAGCACGCAGGCACGTGGCTGCTTTTAAGGGCTCCTTGGGATGCTCCCAAAAACCTCCCTCAGCAAAGGGAAAGCTGCTTTCCAACACTGAGCGGCAGCGACAAAGGTTCTGTGGCCTTTTAGCAACCCGTTCACAAAAGCAGCAAACACCCCAGCATCCCAGAGGCTCACTGGGAACTGGCACCGCTGCCACCACCCTTCAGAAGGTGACTTTGCTCCAGACAGGGACTGAGTCACTGTTGCAGGGATGTGCGGCCGGTACAGTTTGTCCGCACGCCCGGCGGCTGACGGATGCGCGTCAGGAGGACAACGGGCTGGGTAACAGCTCATCACAGAGCGGGGAGGCTCCGCTCAGGGCAGCGGCATCTGGCTCTGAAACCGAAATCAAGCCCTTGCCACGAGATTTCTCCTTGCTGTGCAGATTCATTTTTGTGGGAGTCCCAGTATGCACAAAGCTACTGGTGTAGCTTTCATTGACAATGGCACCAGGGAGTGTCTGTTTTTCTCTGCATTATTTGGAAAATCCCTTCCTCTGCTCTCAACATATTGTTGACTTAGTGACCACACTCACTCTCTTCATTCCTTCTGACTTTATTATTGACACAAGGCACAACAAAGTACAGACTGCACTAGAAACTTTCTCCCGTGCCCATCTTGTTCCAAAAGGGAACTTTTCTGGGACATATCTGGTGCCATCCTAGGTCCCTCAGCCTCAGAGAAGGGATTTTGAGCACGGCAGCTCAGCAAAGTGAAGGAGATAAAAGCACGATCAGCAAATGGTCATGTTGGAAAGGGAGGAAAGAAAATGAAAACTTGATACACACGGAAGTTTAAAAGGTAGAAAAAAAGATTACAAGGATGGGCAGGAAAAGAAGATATCACTTCAAACCCAAGCAGAGTTAAACAGGGACTCGTGGGAGCAGAAATACACAAGAAGTATTTACAGATAACATTGTGCTTCTCTGGGAAGATGGGACTGACAGAATTCAGGATGGAGGGAAGATAAGAGCGCACCCGGAGTGGGTTATGTAAGAGCATCTCTGTTAGATGCTGCGTTTAGGAAGACGCTTCGTTTTAGAGCAGCTCCACACAAAGTGGTTTACAGAGGCCCCTCTGTTCCTCCAGGTCACTGGGGAAAAAAAAAACATAAACTGAGGGTGTCCCTGCCACCCACACAGCCAGAGGCTGCCAAGAGCACCCCAGCGCCGCAAGACCCAGGGTCCAGCAGACCCTGCTCGTAGAGATGGGAGAGGGACCGGCTCTGCAGAGCTGAGCATGGGAAACTCAAAGCATGGATGACTGTGAGGCAGCAGGTCTAAGAGGGGAGGGCTGAAGCGAGCAACCCAGAGCTCTGCCTAGGGTTGCCGTCACACCGCTGACAAGCTGCAACACATCTCTAACAGCCCTTTGCAAACAGATCTGGTACCTACCATGAAAAAAAATCACAGGGCTCATAAAAGCAAAAGAGCAAACAAAAAAGAAACACAGCACCTGAATTCATCCTGGCAAGACCCAGAATCCACCAGAGCTGCTCCTTGAGAAGTCAGAGTATCTTTGTGTATTTCCCAGAACTGATTTCCTGCCCCAAAATCAGAAATAAAACAACTGGCCTGACGCAAGGACTCCTCTGAGGACAGCGATAGGCACGCTTGTGTTATTGCTGGAGTGCTCAAGGTCCCGTGGCAGTCGTCACACAGACCTTTTGGGGGTGTGAACAGATTTTACAGGCGAAAAAAAGAAAACTATTCGTAGAGGCTGACACTGATGTCTCGGACACTGTTCATCTGGGCGTGCTCTGCACCACGGCAAGCAGCAGAGCCTCTTCCCTGACAGATCTGGCTGACTACAGAATGTAATTGGCAAAGTACCGTTACAGAAAGAAGGGGCATGTTTAAAGGGTTTCCTGAAAGAAAATAAGAGAAAATGAAAGCCACGAGGCAAAGTGGACAGCAGCGGGTCAGTGCGCTTTCCCAAGAGGAAAATAGGAGCTCAACGGTGGGACTGCGACAGAGCCCCACCGCAGGAAGAAGTGACAGCCACACGTGAAGCAAAATATGGTAACAAGAACGTGATGAGAAGGTGCCCAGAAACTAAGCCTTGCAGTCAACGTACCTTCACCCTCAAGCTTAAGAAGAGCAGGCATCGCTGTTGGACTCATCAGACCAAGAATGACACAGCTCCCCGCGTACAGGGTGACACCACCCACCCACTCCTATTCAGTGCTCCGCTGCTCGTACGCTTCAAAGTCACTGCTTTCTTGGCCGCAGCTTTGCACTGGCACTTACTCATTTAGCTTCGCAGAATATGATTAAAAGTAATCCAGTTACTTTTAATCCACAGCTTCATCCATTAGCATCCCGGTCCGTTGAGCCCAGTCTAAAAAGAGAAGCCGTCCAGGCTTTGCGGGTGAGGCAGGTGTGCATACACAGGCTTGGCACTTTGGAGATGGGCATGACCCAGTTTCCCAGGTCAGGGAAACCTCACCACCCTTCGGCGATACGCCAAAGCCTTCGAGTCATTGCTTTCCGTGCTACAGCCTAACTCTCTAAGCATGACCTGCTCCTTTGCTCCTGGATTTTTACTTCTGCATGTATCCATATCAAATACATGTTCTCCGAGACTTCTCAGCAGTCTTTTAGCCCACAATGCGTTTACCCTCTTCTACCACCTCACATATTTTATTTTTTTCCCCCAAGATTATTGGCAAGGAATTTATACCCTCAGGAAGGAGTTTATATGCTCAGCTAGACCTTGATGAAGATACACCACCACACTTGCCAGACGCAGATCCATGGTGAAGGCCTTAGCTGTCACCTTTGAACCTCACCTTGGCTTACCCGAATCAAATGTCCTTCTACCATGAACACCACGGGAAAGCAGGCACTGAAGACCTCAAGGGGTCACGCACCCACCCTCAAACACTAGCATAAGCAGTGGCTGTGCAGATGGAGAAACAGTGCAAAAAATGAGGAAGAGAAGGATATTAAGAGGCAGTGAAGAGGTGGAGGCAGGAGCTAAGCGTAGGCTTCTGGTATTCTCACACAAATAAAAGTGTCTAAAAAAGGCTAAAAACAAGATCTTGAAACATCTGTGCCAGGAAGTGGGGTTTTGGTCAAAGCACTGTGTTGGTCAAACTCAGCCACCCACTGAAAGAGGGAGTTGACAACTCTGTCCCAGGCAGGAGCACCAGGAACCTGCTGTGCAACATTTCAGATGAGAAAGAAAAGCCTCTCATCCTGCAGAGAGGAGCATAAAGCCTGGGCTTGTTGGTCCATGTCCTCCAGACTCCTTATAGAGCTGGGGGCTTTCGGAGCTCAAGGGAAGACCATCCTGATCTGCAGACCCTGCTGGGGTGGCAGAAAAGAGAGGTGAGAAAGGGGTGAGCGCGGCCCATGCTGGGAAGGTGCCTCAGGGCTTTGGAAAATTGCCTGCAGGTTTTTTAGAGATGGTCCGAAAAGGACAAAGCCCATGTTCGACACCTTGCGTGCAATCGGCTGCATCACGCTGGCTCCTCTGGCACTCCGCAGGCTGGAGGGATTTCAGAAGACCATAAAAGCGGGAATTGCAACAAAGTCTAGACAGGATGTGATTAAGGCCTGAATAAGGATTGCCCCAGAGGTAAGGTCAGGGGAAGGACAGATCCTGGCAAGCCTCCAGAGAGATAGGTTGACTCCTTCAGGAGATGGGATAAAGCCTGCTAAGTGACAAGGATGCAGCACCTGACGTGGAAACTGCCAAGGAGAAAAGATTCTAGCGTTGCTTTGTTAAAAAACAAACAAACAAACAAACAACCCACAACACCACACAAACAGACAAAAAGAAAGAAAAAAAAACAAACCACAGAACCTCCACCTCAAGCCCCTGCACCTGGGCTCTCCTCTCTCAAGCCACTGAGCCAAAGCAGAACACAGAGAACAGTCCTGCAAACCACAGGAGCAGTGGTCCAGTTTGAGAGAGGCTGGGTGGGAGGAGCAGTGGGAAAATGGAAAACCACACGGAGCGTGGAGGGGTTGGAAACAACAGAGCCTCTGTTTGGGCAGCTGAGAAGGCTGGGGAGGGAATGAGCTCAAGTCCAGCGAAGAGAGAAGTCAGAGCCCTTCTGTACCAGGGAAGCTCCATTGTGTCCAGGCCAGTTTAAGTCTTGCTGGCTTCAGAAGTTCAGGTTCCCTTATCTCACAGCCCATCAGGACCAAAGCAGACAGCCTTGCTCTGCTGGCAAGGGGAATCTGGCTTTCCAGGAAGACGTGCACCGATTCCTTGAAGCTCTGCAAAGCCTGCTGTGGCCCTGTGACACACTGCAGGCGTGAGAAAGCCCTTCCCCAGGGACGTGGCTGATGCCCCGGCGTTGCTACCTACGACTGTCAGCTCCTGACAATACAGGGCTCAGCGTCGTGCCTGGGTTCACATCCAGGGAAATACTTCCACCTTCCAAAGCAGACGCTGCCACAGGTTTGTTCCCATTCACTGCTTTTATTTTTTCGCTATGCTTAGTCACAGCCTCTTGCCTTACCCCTCTGCCAGGCTCACACAGACACCACAGCCTCAAGGCACCATCATCCCAAACACTGCCTCACGTTCCTGGCCAGCGTACAGCATCCTGCCCTTTCCTGGCAGCAGCTCCAACTGGGAAATCCTTTTCCAGCCTCATGCTCATCCTTAGGGCATCGTAAGCAAACAGAGTCCTTTCCTCAAGACATCCTCCTTCTGCTCCTGCCCGCAGCTGGGTCTCTGAAATGTCTAACCTCCCCCTAACATGCTTGTCCTGAGGCTCTCCACCTAAATACAAACACCCCCCCACACACACACACGCTCCAGCCAGGCTGCAAATGGCCTTAGTTATTCATAACTGTTCCACATTTGGCTGCTACTACAGACTTCTGAATCTGATCTGAAAGCGAGCGACTCCAAGCCACCTAGGAGAGCACCCTGACTGGATGGACACCGTATTTCCAAGCCGTCGCAGCACAGCTGTGCCGCACAGCCACGTGCTTACCTGCACCATGCAGGTGCCCAGGAGACCTTGAGCAGCAAAGAACAGCAGGACAGGCACAGGAAGAGTTTTATTTACAAATCAGTAACACGATCCTAATGGATCATGCAATTTTCCATGTATTTGGCAGGAAAAAAAAAAAAAAATAGTGACTCATGTCAAAGCAAGGGATGAATTAAATGTTGAATAAACAGAAAAGATGAAGGGAGTCATCCTGTTCTGTTTTGTAGAGGCCAGCGATACGACATGTCTCTGGGATTCTGCTCTCGGCACCCAGAAGCTAAGCTCAGTCAGGTAAAAATTCCTCTGTGGCTCTGTGAAGATGACACATTGTTCATTCCAACTAAATTCAAAACAAATTACTCTGTACAGTGGTGAGATTCTCTGAAAACGCCCCCAAAGAAATGGCAGTTTCCCTGAGCACCAGGGCACAATGCACGAGTGGGCTCTCCCAGCTCTGCTTCCCTGTCCCAAATTCCAGGGCTCGGCAGACTGTGCAGTTGGGTGTAAGTGGGGCCAGCAGCAAGCGTAATCAGCACTGCCAAACGCCGCCAGTTTGGGTGCCAAAAGCTGTCACATACACGGTTCAGCATGTTGCCAAAGCGCAGCTCCTTCCCCAGATTTTTAACAGCCCTCTGACAACGCCGCAGAAAAGAAGCTGAAGTAAGAAAAGAGAGGAATTTGGACAAGTGATCTGTTTCAGGAACGAAGTTTCAGAAACCGCTGTAACAAGTCCTCTGTCTAGTTACCTAACCTGGCACAAAATACTCAAACTCCCTCTTTTCTGCGTCTGCTGGTGGCCTCAGGTGCCGGGCTGTAACTGGCATGCGCGTGCCAGTTTGTAAGCATGAAGGAAGACAAGGAAAAAGTTGATTTCTAGAAGAGTTGGGTTTTGATATTTAGTTTATCTCATGATAAACTGACTACAAGTATTTCCAAATATCATATATTAATAACAGTACTGCACAATAAAACATTTCCTTCTCAATCTATCGTATAATACTGCAGAAGAGGATGTTTAGAAAGCTCAGACAGCACGCAGAGAGTCTTACCTGTATAGTCCTGCTTCTGCTCTCGTGAAGCAGCAGCTCCTCTGACAGAAGCAGAGTCCGGGCTGGGTTGCAGAGATCTAGGGGCTAATTTGAAAGGCAAAAAAAAAAAAAAAAAAAAAGGAAAAAAAAAACAGTCAAACCTTCCGCTGGAAGTGTGGTTTGCCAGAAAAACTTTCCGCCCACCAAACCCACTTTGTCTTCACTCTGAGCTGTAACTCATTCAGGGAGAAGCCACCCCACGCTGTGCTCAAAAGGGCAGAAAGTCTGCAGTCCAGCCACAAGACAAAAAGCCAACCTTACACTTCACACCTACGTCAGAGCCATCTATAAAAAGACAACCAGCCGCTCGCCTCTGTACGTTAACTGTTCTGCGCAGCGCGGGCTTGGTTATGGCGCTTTTCAGCAGGAAACAGAACCACAACAGTGGCGTGTTAGGTTCTCAGGTTCCTCAGATGAGAACATGTGCTACATGATTTTATGGATTACTTTCACAGTAAATTAAAGCGACTTCAAGGCGGCTGCGCTTTCTCACGCCACGCTGCACGCTCAGCTCCGCAGCCATCGCCTTCCCTGTCGCAGGGTCAGTTGCTCAGGACGATTCCCCTGAGCAGCACGGCCAGCAGGCAGGCAAGGGTCCCCACACAGGGGCCGTGCCGAAGGAGACAGTGCAAAGCATAAAAAACCAGCTCCTGCAGTGGCAGAAACACCTCAGACTCAGTCCAAGACACAGTTTTGGGAGCAAAGAGGCAGAAGTGTCGGTTGTGCTCCTGCCAGCAGGCAAACTGCGCACACAGCCAGGGCTGGTGAACGCTCTGGTGCCAACACGAACGGGTGCCGTTGGGAAGGATGGAGGTGAGGACGAGCCTGACCTCCAGCACCAGCCCAGCCCCACATTTGCCCCTAAGCAGTTCTCTGGCTCAGGATGGAATGACAGACCACACGGATTGTGGGTTTGAGCCCAAAGGGAATCACCAGTCTGAGCTGAGGTGACACAGGGTCATTGCTGCTAGCAGGGGAGGACAGACTGTTCCTCAGAGATGAAGGAATTCATCAGTAGGGCGCTTAAATATACAGGACCAGACGAGGTTGTCTGGGGTTTGGGCCATATGAAGGACAAAATGAAAGACACAGAGGTAGTTAGAGCTACTAGCACCAAATTCAGTACTATGAGAACATCTCTGTCAAGCCACTACTGCTCTGGATCCTTGCCCTTGACTTTAGCGCTGGCCACCAGCTAAACCAAAAAACCTTTGTTTGCACACTATAACTAACAGCTCAAAGAACCCACAGGAAGAAACCATGTTGATCTTCATCTACACAAAGCTGGTTGCTGAAGCCCAGAAGCTTGGATACCTTCTTCCGAAAGTCCTGACGACCAAATCCAAAAGCCGAAGAAGGAAAAGATTCCAAGCAAGAATCTCTTGGGCAGGACACAATTCCCTTTGAGAAAGTACCCAGCACTGTGCTGAGTACATCAGCTCCAGAGGAGAGAGGTGAGGATGACAGGGATCCACGTGTTCATGGTACATACTGCTGGGAAACACATCCACCCTGCGGGACAGCCCAGACCCAGCCTACACGGGAGCTCTGGTACAGCCTGCTGAGCTGGGCACCGACTGCCCTAGATCCGTAACGCCTCGCTTCCAGCCGCGCTTACCTGCACGAAGACGGGGAACACCAGCACTTTGGGTGCCAGCGTCACATACGTGCCGTAGCTGGAGTGCGGGATGTGTGGCCTCACGATGGTACAGTTCTGGTAGTTCCCACAGCTCTTCATCGTCTGCACAGTCTTCATCAGCCTGGATTTTCTCCCAGATCCCGTGTGCGATTTCCCTTTACCTGCATTTCCTGGGCCGACAGAGGAAGCAGAAAGAAACACAGAATGAGAAGAGAGCTCCTGCAGAGACGCTGCCAGCTCGGTTCTGGCTCCTGTGGGCTGGAAGAGGGCACAGGGGAATAGCTGGAGCTGAGAGCTGCAGGGACATTCATCACTCTGCTATCACAGTTTCCCAGGGATTAATGGAATAACAGCACTGACTTCATTTTTCCTAATGTCACATGAGATGTCCCTTGACATTTCTGCTCAATCAGGAGCTACCCACTTGATGGACCAAGGACTTAACTGCATCACACCACCAGCACAAACAAAAACCCAGGGAAGTCACAGCAAGCTGAGCTTCAGGCCAGCACAGCTGCCTCTGCCTGGGCGCACGCTGCCTCTGCACGGTTTATGGAACGGTACTTCGGAGGAAGAGATGTGTGCTATTGTAGGCACCTCCCTACGTGGTACTGAAAGTGTGAAATAAGAAATACAGAACAACCCCAAACATGACTTTAAATGGCCATTCTTGAATCACAGGAGACCGAGGAAGTTCCCACTGTCGGGGAATACCTGCCTGCACTACTGAACTATGAACCTTCCCTTTTCCAGGGAGGGGAAAACCATCCGTGGCTAACTCAGGGTGGGGGAAAAAAAAAAAACACTGGAAATTTAGACCTTGGGACATTTTTATCCACACAAGTCCTGCCCGCTCTGGGTTCTGGGCATGGGAGTTAGCAAATTTCACATCATGTGGCGCTGGGTGGCAGGTTAATCACAGTTCTCAGAAGACACTAAGATTGGAGGTGTCAGAGAAAGGGACAGAAGTGAAACACACTCATGCACATGGGATCAGTCCAGCCCTTTCCAAATCGTTCCCAGGGACGTTACTCAGACACGGGGCTGTATTTATACAGGATGACCTCATTCTGCACGAGGCTGGCACAACATCATCCCCTGTATCCCCTGTTTTTCAGCAACACATTTTGGTGCTGGAGAAAGTCCCAGCAGCCTGACTGTTTTTTCGCTCTGTCCCTCTTCGTTGCAGAAAGCCGTTATGCTCGTTCAAAGGAGGGACTGCATAGACACTTTCCTCTGTAGCCTCCCACCTCAGCTCGTCGAGCAGAGCTACGACTTCTCCCAACAAGCCAACACCAGCTACTGCAGCCACTCCACATCCACCAGTCTGCATCGCTGAGGCCAGGAAATGTTAGGTGGGATGTCAAACCAGTCCCAAAACCTCTAATAATCCTGCGATTCAAAGCAGCATTGATAATTATCAACAGCAGCCGCAGCACTGACCACGCTGGGGACAGAAGGTGGGACAGGTCCATGTTTTCCAACAGCCCTTAACCCCACACCCCGTCCCACTGGGTGCCAGCAACCTGTCTGTGCCCTGTCCTAAAACTTACAGGCGACAGCCCCAACAGGAGCTGAATGTGTCTCTACCCCAAAATTCATGCCTTCTTCAAAAGAAGCCCCACTGAAAAACTTGAAGTATTTTCTCCCTCCCCGCTGAAGGTGATGAACCAAACCAGCTCAGGTCCAGCCCGCAGGCCTCTCCACTTGGATTTTAACGTATCCGGAGGAGAAAGTGGAGCATTAGCCCAGGATCCTCCCCACAGCAGTATCTCAGGAGCAAACCCTCCTGCAGCCCCCTGCTAGCAGGGTGTCCCAGCAGAGCCCCCCAGCATCCCTCCCTCCAGACCCGGGCCACCACAGCAACTCTGCACAGCGGCTCCTGCCTGTGCACTGTAACTGATACCCGTAACCGTCCCAGGCAGAAATGAGCCCAAACACTGCTGGACGCGGCTCGCAGCAGATAAGCCCTCGTCCAAAGCAAATACACAAACCTACCCAACATGACATGTTCCACTAAGTGTTAGGAAACAGCGCGTTTGCTTTCAGACAAAGGCCAGCAGAGCCAGACCCCTGCCAGCCCAGACCTGCTGTTTACTGCTTGTTTAACAGCCTGCTTCTGCGGGGGGCGGCCCTTGGGACCTAACAGCTCGTTTCTGCCTCTAAGGGCCATAACCCTGACATTTTCTCTTTCCCCTTTCTCATGGTTGCACTGCCAGATAAAAATCAAAAGACAGGAGACAGCTCAGCACAGGACAGGCACGATCTGTATGGGCCATCCAGGATCTGCTTTTCCTCTCACCCCTAAATCCCCTGGTTTTACCAGCGGAATTCAGCACCTGCACAAGTCCCGTTCCCCCCGCGCTGGCACGGAAGCACACCCAGCCCGCCCGAAGCGGCAGCTCCTCTTGCTGTGTGACCAGCTCTGCACCGCCGCCCAAGTTAACCACTGCATTCTTCCCTCTGAAGACTCAACATTAAATAAACTGAAACCAATCACTAAAAATCATTATGGGAAGAAGCCTGAGTCTTTCAAATTCCCCCCTGCTGTGAGAACAAGTCCCCATGGTCCAGCTCATCTTTTCACAGGATCTGCAAACAGCAGGACACCGTTGCAATTATCCACCGTACAAAACATCTCCTGCAGTTGAGCTGTGGAAAATTCTTCTGGCTGCAGAGCTCCAGGGCTGGGAGCATCCAAGGTCTTGGACCCACACTGCTCCCTCCTGCTCCTCACGTTCCCACCACGGCTTTTCCAGGTCCACCCTTTGCCTTCTATGGACACCGGCCCACCTTTACAGGCAGCGCAAGATTTTCTAGCTGTGCCCACACCAGGGAGGGACTGTGAGGTTAAAGACACTCCTACAAGATCATGCCGACAAGATCAGCTCTTCTATGGAGACACAGCTCATCCTACGGGATCCTAACGGCCCAGGGCGCAAGCACAGCCTCAAAAAGCTCCCAAATCAATGAGCAGGCAAGAGGTGTTCCTGTATGGACCTGGATTCACGCAGTCCCCACCTGCCACACACCTCATCCCACTCTTAGAATCACGGAATGGTTTGGGTTGGAAGGGACCTGCCAAGGCCACCCAGCCCAACCCCCTGCCAGGAGCAGGGACATCTCCAACCAGATCAGGTTGCTCACAGCCCCGGCCAACCTGGCCTGGAATGTTTCCAGGGATGGGGCATCCACCGCCTCTCTGGGCAACCTGGGCCAGTGTTCCGCTCTTCCCACAAGCCCAGTCATACCCAGTTCTCCTGGAAGACCCAGCACACCTCTTGCAGAAAATGAATTCATGCTTCAAAGGGGTTTTGAGGAGAGCTGATGCAGAGACTGCCAGAGACCTTGCAGCAGCCCAGGAAATGGGTATTCCCCAAATCTGGCACATCAACCTGCGCTACTGTTGGTCCAAATTGGAGTGATGGCTGTCCTCACTCCCTCAGGAACATAATGAGCCTCAAAACAGGGGCCACAGCACCCCCCAGCAAGGCACCACGCACGAGAAGGGAAACACATCACAGACAGGCCCACGGACAACCACCACAACAGTGCTTAGGGCTTTCAGGCTTCATGCTTTCATCGTGCCCCTCATGGAAAGTTCCTGCCGCCAGCCTCCCTCCAGCTGCTCCGAGCTCCCACGGAGACCTTGTCACCAGAGAGCTCACCCAGGGACACCAGCAGCTGTGCTCACCTCTAGGCTTGGCAGCAAGGTTCTTGCTTTTGCGTTTGACCCAGAGCGGGACCACGATCCTACCCAAAAGCCCCAGACTTCTGCCACTGTTCTCAAACCATGAGGGACTCCATCGCAGGGCTAAGGGCAAGGATTCCATAGTGCTGGAAAGACCTAGAAAGCTCTGCTGGCTGCTCCGAGCAGTGTTTTCAGCACATTGGCAACTCACCCACAGTAGAGTTGTTCTCTTGATAGACAGGCCTCAGCAGCTGTAAGACAAAACGCAGACACAGTCACTTGAAGCGGGCTTGAGACAGACTTCACAACAACCAACTGCAAGCGTCAGCGTGCCAAACCCCGCCAAGCCAAAGCACTCCAGAGAGGTGCAGATCAGTTCTGCCCTATTGCCAGCAGAAAGTGAGAGCAGCGATGTGCGCTGTGGTCTACGCAGTGGAAACATTTCCCATATCCCTGCCCCTTGAGTGAGCCCCCCAAGGGGAGGCAGCAGGGAGCTTACCTCAGCCCTACAGCACTAGTGGTAAAAGTTTTGGGAAATGAGGGAAAGGCTCACCGAGGGACACAGGTCTTGCTTGTAAACAGCACCTGCTCTAGCAAACATTTAGAGATGATGCTCACGAAGGCTGAAGCCCAGGCCAAGAGAGGATGCAGCAAGCACAGCCGACAGCCACACGCAGCAACTTGAGTGCGGGGCGGCAGAGCAGCCCTACCTGGCTCCCTGGGTTCAAAGGCGCTAAGATGATGTAGTTCGGGTCCGCAGTGGAGGGGACCCGGGACAGGGGTGGCATGGTGTTCTGGCTCCGCTTGCCGATCTCCGTGTACCTCTCCCAGCTGTTCAGCACCAGCCCGTCGCTCCCATCGTACAGTACGTGGCAGCTGCGGCGCTGCTCGGGCCGCGGGGGCACGGTGCTGTTCTTTTCCCGCTTGTTGGGTGGTGACTGGAGGTCGTAAGCAGACTTGTAGGACGATCTGCGGATCATGCCTTCATGTCCTGACTTGACCTGCGGAACAAGCCTCCAGACCAGCAGTATGATCTCCGTGGGACAGTTCCTGAAAGAAACGGCACGGGTGAGTCAGAGGTGGAGCAGCAGGGAGCGAGGCACCCCGCATGGTTCAGCCAGCCACAAGCCCTGCAGTCCTTCCTTCCTCTAATGCCTCAGCCCCTGTCCTGCCCTCCCTGGTCCCTGCATCCTTTCTTCTTCTACTCCAGAGAATCCTTTCCCAGTCTCCTGCATTCCTCAAAGCCTTCCCCTTCCCGCAGCCACTCAAAGCCCTGAGCTGGAATCCCTCAAACTCTCTCTCCCAGAGCCCTGTGCTGATACTTCGGGTGAATACTCACCGGATTTCGTGTGCCAGCTCCACACATTTCCAGTGCTCCACAGGCTGCTGATTCAGCTGCAGCACCGTGTCAAGCTGCTGCAGACCTGCCTTTTCCGCTGGGCCGCCTACGGAGAGAAGAGATGAATGCCAGTCGCCTGCCAGAGAGCTGAGAGTATGAGGGGGAGGAGAAGCCCTGGGGCCAGGGCTTGCACCAGGGCTAGCTCCATAGCTTGCACCACTCACTCCTCCAAACCCCATCTGTTTCCTCTAACACCCACACCTGAAGATGAAGCTGGGTCAGCTAGCCTGGAGCTTCACTTTCCAAGATGCACGTGCGCTCACACACAGCGCCTGCAATGAAGTCATAAAAGCTCCCTCAGAGCTATTGCACAAGCTTTCCGTGTTTCCTGGGGTGCAGCAGGGAGCACCAGGGCACAGAGACACCAAGGTGTCCGCATGTCCCATCCCATAGGTACACAACAAGAGGATCTGCTCAGGCAGCCGAGGGCTCCCGCGATCCTGCTCCCCCTCCATGCCCCTCTCTGACAGCCCCTCAGATGCTTTCTGTAGGTCTTCCAACCTGCCAGATAGTTCTCAGGTTGGAGAGGAAAGGGAACAGAATCTCTGCAAATTACTGCAACGCTGCCAAAATAGCAACACAGCGCTAACCCAGTGGCCTCTGATCTCATTAGAGGCAACAGAGAATTCATCAAGTGATGTTTCTTGGAGGTAACCAGAGTCCTGCAAGGCATGGGAGCTTCAGAATGACAGCATGCTCTGGGGAGCAAAAAAGGAGCAGAGTCATCCAGTGAAACCAAGAGGGATAAAAATGATCTGAGCTCTTACCAGAGTCCACTGCCTGCACGCGGACTGGGGAATCGCAGCAGATTGTGAAGCCAAACCCATCACTTCCTCGAGGGATCGTAATCTGAAGAGACACACCGGAGTCGCCCTGTTAAGCGGGAAGCAGCCACTGCGCGTGATCAGCGAGCATCTCCCCTTTCACCCACACCCTGGCCTGCAGCTCTTGGAAACGCAGACACACGGCATTTCTAGAAGCGGTCGCAGAGCCAAAGGAACCAGCACGGCGAACGCTGTCACCCTGTGAACCCCACAGACACGGAATCTCTCCCCTGCTGCAGCCAAAGTGGATGGAAAGGGTGCGAAAAAGCAACACAAAAAAAAAAATAAAAATCAAGCAGAGGACCAACAGAGAGGAAAGCTGCAAAGTTAGTGTTTATTGAGCATACACAGATCTCCACTCGCGACTCCTGCGAGCGTAAGAAATGTCTGATAAGCCATTGAAAGGAAAACCTGGCAGTCTGGCTCTGACAGCGATTTCTAACACCGCATCTCTAAGCAAGTCACTTAAACATTTCATTTCCAGTTGGATAACACAGAAATAGCAGCACTCCTGCTCCGGTGCAAGCCGCGAGGATCAGCACGCTCCTGTCTGCCAGGCGTCTGCGGGAGCGGGCTCTGCAGGCATCACCCCGGGAGCTGGCGGGAGTATGTTTTCTCTCGCTGAGTTTGGAGAGGATGTGTTGATTTAGGCTCATTTCTTCAAGAAGCATTGAGCTTATTAATAAAATGGTATTTATTTTTTGATGTTGGCTCCCAGCAGCAGCACAGCATGGCAGTTCCTGAAAATACCTGATTATTTCCCAAGACATTTGTCAAGATCCTTCTTTTACTAATAGAGGGGAAAAAAAAAAATCAAACATCTGACCTGTATTATTTTGAGAACAAACAGTCAGAGAGGAGACAAGGAAATTCAGCAGAAGCTGCCAAGGAGGAGCACTGGTTCCTCACTCCTTTACCGCGGGAGGGCAAACACAGTGAACTTTCATTTCTCTGCACCTTGTCCCTGCTTGATTGCTCAGCATAAAATCCAGCTTCAAAAGAGAAACTGTCTTTCCCTGGCAGGCTCAAAATGTAGGTCCACTCCCACTACGCCGAGTATTTTTCTCTCTGGAGTTTGTTGGATCCTCAAACAGGGGAGGAGGCTGCTTGTGGCTCTGCACCTTTGAGCCAACCTCACATCTCAAATAAAAGCAGAGGGGATCAGAGTCCTGCGGGAACGTCACCATCGGCACCTCAGGAGCCAGCCCAGCCTATCTACCACCACGGAGACGGCACCGCCAACGGAGACACCTTCCCTGTGCCACTCAACAGCAGTGTCTCACTGCTGAGGGATCACCTTCCTCAGCTCCCACCACCACCACGGCCGTTACAGGGAGCTGAGTGTCCGTTTTTGCCCAGAACTAAGAAATACCAGCACCTGGCACAAGCTGGAAGGTAGGCGGCAACGCGGTGAGAGACCCCAGCACTGCAGAGGCTCACTGCACCCGTAACTTTGGCAAAAAATGTGGAAGAAATCATTAAAATAGAGAACTGAGTAGGACCAAAACACAAATAACAGGCAGTTGTCATTAACACAGAGCAGAGCAGCACTCCTGCACAAGACAGTCACTACAGCCCTGACAAGACACGGGCATTTTCAGTTGAGCTGATTCTTTGTGCAATTCCCAGTATACCGTGTCCCCCACCGCAGCGTTACCGTGACGTGAAAGATCAGCACAGGAGAGCAGAAAAAAGCTGACCGTGACCTGGGAGCCCCAGTCCAGACTACAGAGCAAAAAACCAATTGTGTTCCAAAGTGCCGGAGACTGGGACCTGCGCAAGCAAAACCAGCACGCGGCACTGCGCGCCGAGCGGGTCCAAGAGAACTTGCGCTGGCTGTTACGCAGCACAGCAACCCTCTTCCCAGAGCAAGTCGCCGCTGGCTGTAACCAGCTTCAGGCAACACTTGATTCCCAAATACACTCACGTTAAAATTATTTTTAAAAGAGAGAGCAGCAGCCTGGCAGGGACTTAGCTGCTGTAAACGTTCCCCCTCTGTCCCCACTCACACACTGCAGCGACGAGCAGAGACCAGCCACAGACACCTACCTGCAGATGCTTTCCTTATATTCCCAACATCCCCATTTACAGATGACAAGGACAGCAAATCAGCACGCTAGAAACAGCCCAGGAGTGATAAGGAAGCCCACAGACACTCCAAAACTTAACCAAGACTTGCAGCGACGCACACACGCGTGCTGGCACCCAAATTTTTTCCCCCTGGCTGATACAGACCTGCCTGTACCTCCGCTCCGAGCACACCTTGCAGAGTCCATTAAAGCGGCTCATGGCTGGAAACCCTCCACTCGCCGTCAGCCCATGAAAACCCGCTCCCCCGCAGCGGCCGCGATCCCGATCTCCTTGTATCGCACGAGCGTGGAACAAACCACAGTCAAACTGGCATGACCGCCCATGGGAACCCAGCTCCGGAGAAGAATGGCAGGAAGCCACCTTTCACCTCCCCGGCCCCTGTCTGCGCTGTATGCCGCTTTACGATAAGCCAGAGGGCTTCCTGAAAACCCTGACTGACAAGGAAGAGAGAGAGTTTTATATTAAAATTCCTGTCAACTATTTAGTATTCCCTAGCCCCTGCTCTGTTGATGTGGCTTTTGTTCCCGTGGCATTCTTCAGCCGCACGGAGCACTTTGTTATTGCAGCGTTCTCACAAACACTTGGAGGATGTTTAAGTGGCGTTTCACAGGCACCGGCTGTGCGAGCTTCACTTCATTAGAAAGACAGCCTGCACTCCTTACACTCATAAAGGATAAGAGAGGGGGTTTTGTTTGGGGGTTTTTTGGGGGAAAAAAAAAAAAAAAGAAAAAGCAGAGTTTGTTTTTGAAAGCAGACCCAGAGGATATGCACGTCCCGATGCTTTGTGCTCGGAGTCACGGAGGGGGAAGCAGAGGTCAATGGAATTGCACCCACGGTGTAATTTTGGAATTAAAGACAAAGAGAAACGCTTAACCCAGCCAGCAGCAAGGCGCAAAGCAGGACTTGGGGAGTCTGCACCGCACACCCCTGAGTGCCAGTGCCACGTCACAACCCCTTGGAAACGTGGTTGCAACGGAGAAGAAAGCACCTTCCACTCTCCCACATGGGGACGGAAAAGAGAGGAACGGCTCAAGGGGACACAGACCCCAGGCTCCCTTGCATGGCAGCTGGGGTGGCAGGGCCAGGGGAAGCTGGGGAGGGAGCACGAGGAGCCACAGCGTTCCCAGGGGACCCGGCAGCGTGGTGGGGCCGTCGGAAGCTTCCCAGGGCCGCTCCAGGCGCCTTGTTCCAGCCGGCCGCACCGCCGGGCTGGAGCTGGAAGGAGGATCGGTCTTCCTTCCCAGCCACCATCTTTCAAGTCAGTGGCGACTGTCGGAGAGGAAGGGAGGAGAGGGGCGCTGGCTTTGTTTGTCTTGCTCAATCCTACTCTTTAAAACAAATAACTGAAAATGCAGCTGAGGGAAGCAGCAAAGCGGAATTCAGCACAGATAAATCACGGGGCCGACTGAGCCCGGTTTCCGAGGCAGGCCATGTGTTTGTGTTCCCGTTTCCCATCCCTGCCTTTCCTATAAATCACCGAGGCTCCACCGTGGGCCTTTCCCTTCCCAGAGCAAACGGCCCTGAAAGGAGGAGGGAGCAGACGCACCCGACCACAGAGACACGGAGACGGCCAGGGACTGCTGCTGTGCGGCAGGCAGCAGGCCAGCCCCGTCCCCATCGCTCCCAGTCCCCATTGCTCCCACGGCCGGTGCTTCATCTCTGTGGCAATATACTGGAAACACAGGAGGTCCCTGTATGGCAGTGGGGAGTCAGTGGGGGCTTACTACCCACATTGCCCACCTCCACCGGCCAGCACTCAAGTGAGATAACTAAAAAGCCATGGTGTCAACAGGGAGACCTGATTCAGCTGCCACCTCAGCGTCACCCTCACCAATGCTCTGTCCCTTGACTTCTTTGAAACCCTTCCACGCAGGCTCTGCTCCCAACCCCAGATCTTCACATGTCTGGTGGGTCATAGCCCCATCATACCCACCTTCAGCTGCTTCATGGTCACAGCATCTGAGCTTTCCTGCGCTGCGCTCTGAACACTCGGCATCAGCTCTAAAAAAGAAGAAAGGAAAGGCCATATCAGCCCAACAGCACACATCTCCTGACAGCTCGTCTCCCTCCACGCTGCATCTACACACCGTAAGATCTTTACATGTCACAGGCACACCTCCAGGCTGCACGGCAGCAGCTGTGGGGTGGCTGCACATCTGGGACAGGCACTGCTATCTCACCCTGCTCTGTACCAGCCTGTCCTCCTCCACACGCTGCGGCAGCACAGCAAGACCAAGGCAGGAGAAAAAAGCTCCCCACCACCCTGCACAGAACCCACAAGCCAGAGCCCAGCCATGGGATCAGCCGCAAGTCCGAGAGGCAGAAATCAGCGTGATGAGAGGCCACGCGAGAGGGAGAGACGTGGCTGCAATGGTGGGGTCTCCAGAGCCCCAGACAGCCATGGGTCAGCAGGAGCGAGGACTGAAGGGGAGAGCTCTGTGCCTCTGCAGAGCCTGCTGAACCAGCCAGGATCTCCCCGACACCGGTCTCTGGAAATCCACTGAGCATCACAGGGCTGAGAAGTACTCATGGGGGTGAAGGTGCCACGGGCTGGGGGTTGCTCCATGCCAGCACAGGGACAGACACGGGCTTGACTCCTCTTCCAAACCTCAGCAGCAATCCCTGGGACACCCCAGTGAGGAGACGCACCTCTGCTCTGCTTCAGCCGCTGCGTGGCCACCTTCAGGTGCTTGGTCCGGCCCAGGTCCTCCCCGAGGAGATAGTACCAGCCGCTGATCTCCTGGGTGGGAGGAAAGCAGCTGTGGATGCCGGAGCAGATAGTCACCCCCATTTAACCACAGTCCAGCTGTCCAGAGCCCCACAGGGGTCCCACTGCAGGAGCTCCTCCGTGGGGCTCCCACACCCACGTGGCCAGGGCAGCCGAGAGGACAGAGCTGACCCTGGCGATCCCTCCTCTCTTCCAGGGAGCCGCTGCTGTCTCCCATTGCTCCCCAGGCAGCTGACAGAAACCCAAGGGACAAAGCATCCTGGCCCAAGCCCAGGAGCTGCCTGGAGCTGCAGGAACCACATTCCCAGAGACCAGAGGAAGAGGTCCATTTCAAAATGAGCGGTTTAAACCCACATGAGGAAACTGCAGAGAGAGAAGGATATTCCAGCAGCACCACGCAGAACCCAGGGAACATGGTCAGCTCATCTCAGCCCCAGCTGAGCTCTCTGTTGGTCCACACACCTCAGCACCCTCCTCCCATCCCCGCGAGGGCAGGATGCTGTGCGTGGGTGCTATGCACGTGGACATGCCCTCCCCTCTGCAGGCAATGGCACCTTCTGAAACTCACTGCCAAAACCTGACAAGGAGGGCACATCTGTGGGGAGGCCAAATATGAGCAGAGCAGAGGCCCTTAACGGGGAGAGCGGTAGTTTAGAGCCGTGCTGCCTAATTATCTTCACAGTGATAAAAACAAAAAAAAAAACCTGCACCTCACTTTTCCAAATTCCAGAGGAGGCCACACTCACACCACCTCTTACCCTCTTCTCAGGTCCCTGCCACAAATTGTTCCTTTTTAACCTCTTGCTAGGGAGCAAATTTCCACACCTGAGGTGATGCACTAATCCCTTCACGAAGCCCTTCCAGCTTGCCGAGAAACCCAGACGTGCCAGCAGCAACCAGGGACACAATCCCCAGCCGCTGGCAGCTCGGACGAAACGTTTCCCAGTTTCAGTGGCTCTGCAGGAGGCACTGGCAGCACTTTGCTTTAGGAAGGCAAACCCCGCTGATGCGAAAGCTGCATTGTCAAGCGGCAGCCAGGCCGCGGCAGCAGCACCGTGACCAAACCCGCAGCAGCGGGGACACGGACTCCGGCACGGAGACACCGCTGCTCCGGGAGCAGCCCGGACCTCTGCAGCTGCCCTCTCCCACCACCCCAGCTGGGGAGGCCTTGGCTGAGCGCATGGCACCGCGCAGGCCGCGAGGAGGAAGAGGAGGAGGAGCACGTCCCCACCATGGCACCCACTCAGCCGCGTCAGCTGGCCCCATCTCCTGCCCTGCTGGGGCCACCTCTCTGCACCCCCAGCTGCTGTCACTGCAGACGGGAGCGGTGGTCCCCTGTCCCAGGATCCCTCCTCTACTGCCTTCCCCATCCCTGCCTCCAGCAGTCACACCAACACCAGTTTCACGGTGGCCATCCGCACTGGGAATGGGATCTGGGAACTCCCCAGGCACCTTCAGAGTGCCTCTGTGCCACGGTGGGAGAAGCCTGCTCCTGCCCCAAGGGTGCACTACATCCACCCACCGACCTACAGCCCCCCACGCTGCGCTCTGGCAGAGGTACCTTGTCCAGGGTCAGGAGGGACTTCACGCCAAAGCTCATGCAGCCGATCAGTTTGCTCTGTCTGCAGGAAAACAAGAGACCATCAGCACACGTTTGTCAAACCCCCCCCCAGAGACCAGCTCCCCACACACACCCCTCTGCAGGGACCCCTCAGACATCCCTGCCCGTGCCAGGAGCCAGGCAGTGCCTCCCTCTCCGCGCTTTGAGCGAACATGGTGTAACCACACGGCTCGGCTGCAGCAGGGCCGAGCAGGAGACAGGCTGAAGCACCTGCAGCCCACCTGACGCTGGCAGGAGGTTGGCCGGGGAGCCAGATGCCACTTGTCTGAGCAGGCAGCACTGCCTGCGAGGTGCCAGACCCCTTGTTGCTGGGCTTTCCTCCTTACTGCATTGCCCCCAGAGGCAGGGAAGGTCCCCAGTGCAGAGCCAGGCTCCAGCCCCACTCAGCTTTAGACAGCGGTGCAGGCATGAGCAGCTGCAGGAGTTTTAAACGTCGATCCAGCTGATGGCTACCATGCAGCAGCAACACAGGCAGAGAGCGGCAAGGGCAGGATGACCTGGTGCCCATGAGAATGGCCCCACCAGCAGGTCCCAGTCCCAGCCCCGCTGCTCAGCTCCTCCCCGTCTCACTGGCCTGCAGCCTTCGTGCAGGGCAGCCCTGACATCGGGGCCAGCCCTTGAGGCCCAGGGCACTGGAGGAGCTCATGCAGGTTGGCCAGAGCAGATGGCAGGTTCACTGCCACACCAGCCCCATTTGAAAGAGATTGCATGGCAGGCTGGCAGCTCCTTACCTGGAATTCCTCTCTCTGTTCCACACTGTGACCAGGAGACGTTTCTGCTCGTCCTCCTCTTGCACTGGGCTGTAAGAAGCAGAAGGGACAGTCAGTGAGCACCAGTCTTCTCCAGGAGTGCCCAGCAAGGGCTGGCCTCGCAGCCAGAGACCCCTCACCCTCCTCAGAGCCAGGTCTTCTCCTCCCTTCTCTGCCCAAAGCACTGCAGCATCACCCCAGATGGCAACCTTCTCAAACGAGACACTGCTGCGCTTCCTGACAGACAAAGGGACGTGACCTCTCCTGAGCATGCACTGGGGACATCTCTCAGGTGGTTTAAAGGGAAAAATAATCTTCCATAAAGATACACACTCAACATCAAAGGGTAAATGCAAGGAACAAGGCACAGTTCATGCTCCAAAACAACCATCCTGTGCCAAATTAAACGCTGCACGGGGACAGAGGTCTGACACAGGCTGGTTAGCTTGCAGTGACAAGCTCCACCAAAACACAACGCGCTGTAGAGCTCCGTTCCCATGCAGAGACATGCTGTAGCTACAGGAAATCCTTTTACCTTTCTCATTCACACCGATGCCCATACTACTGCAGGTACAAGGTGTATTGGAGTGTGTTTGCCCAATTCCTGCCCAGTAAGAAAGTCCAGCTGTGCGGGAGCACCACTGCCATGCTGTGAGCTGACAGCTTTGTGAGCCTCTGCAAAGCTCTGCCCCAAAGTTCAAGGCATTTCAGCTATAAAAAACAGCAGAATAATGTCTGTCACTCCCCATCTCAGCAGCAGACCTGCTCATGCGTGATGCGTTTTTATTCTAGATCATAATGCTCCAGCAAACAAGGGGTCTTGGCTTCGAGAGGGAGCCCCGGGACAGCGGCCACGTGGGTTCACACTGCTCGTTGTGAACAGGGCGCTGACAGATGAGCCAGAGCTACCTCTGCCCTGTCATACTCACAAAAGAAAATGCTCGTGGAAGACAGGATTTTTGCTGTCTGGCACAGTCTTCGTCTTTTGCCTGCACTTCCAGTCAGCATCTGGCACGATCGACATCTTTACGGAGGAGAACAAGCAGCACGTTAGCACTCCCAAAGCAAGCACTGGCACACAGCTGCCAACTCTGCTGCTGCCCTGGCAGGAGACCGGCACAACCACTTTTACGGATGGCTAAGCCTCACGGATCCAGCTGAGTCTGTGCTAACGGGTGGTTTAGATCACTTTACGCTATGCATGTCAAGTCATCGCGTTACAAAACTCCCGAGGGCAGGGGAGGGAAGGAAAAGAGGAAAAAAAAAAAAAAAAAAATCAAAGACTGGTGTACACAAATGTTGCTGGCTGGTCTCCGACTCACAGCCCCCTTGTAGGGGAGATGCTTCCTGCGCTGCGCACACCACGGTGGGAGCAGCCTGCCAAGGTGACCTCCAGGAGAGCCCAGAGCCACACTGGCCTCACGCTTCTCCCCACCAGCCCTTGGGCACCCAGTGGGACCCTCTCACAACGACTGGCCGAGACAGCCCTTAGCAGGGTCCTCTCCTCTGCTCTTCTGGCTCCGTGCAGACACTGTGCCAACAGAACCCACGAGCCCTCCAGCACTGGGCAAGAGACCAGCCACCTCCCCGCACACTGTGGATGCTCAGTCAGAGCAGGACAGAGGAGGAAAGGGAAGGGACAGGCAGCCAAGAGGCTTGGAGGCACCAACCACAAAATCCCAAGAAAACACAAAGTTCCCCAAGCAAAGCCCCAGGAAAACCCACCTTCACGTAGGAGTTGCATGTCTGGTACTCCTTTCCCATCAGACCTTTTGCTTCCATGACTGGAAAGGAAACAGAACAGTCAAGCCCCAGAGTACCAGGGAAGGCATCTTCCCGCGTCACAGCGCTCTGCTCCGTGAGGTGCTCCCTCCTCGTGGGGCTGAACCCACCCCCAAACCCAACAGGATCTGGCACCCACTGCCCCAGTGGCCTGCTCTCACTGGGCACCCACAGACAGGTGAGGGGTTTTACTGTATTTTTAATTTAACACAACCATGCTTTAAATACAGCCCTCTGTGGGTAAGGCTGGCGGCAGATGCAGTTCAGCAGCCGGATGGCAAATTGCATTTGGTTTGCCTGACTTCATGCGGCTCCGCGCTCCCTGCCCCAGAGCCAAACGTTTCATCAAGTTAAATATCAACAGCCGCATCTGACAGTGGCCCTGCCTGAGTGCTGGGCGACAGCAGAAGTGAAGGTCTCCAGAAGTTTCAATTTGGCCTCTAAACCAAAGAGCTTCCAGCCGTGGCACTCTACCCCAGAGTTGTTCCCGACAGCTGCCACGAAGCTCTGAAGAGCTTGAAGAAAGGGCATGGAAGTGGTGTTCCCATCACTGGCCCAGCATGGGCGATGGCTCTGGGGCCACCTCGCCACATGCCCCAGGTCGATACTCACCGTGCAGCACCAGGACCCGGCCCTGCACCTCGATGGACAGCTTCAGCTGGCCTAGGGGAAAGGAGAGGAGAGATGGTGAAGGAGGCAGGGCTCGCCCGCCGCCCCCAGCACTCAGCAGCACAGGGACCCCGCGGCTCTGAGGCTTGCACGTGGCCAAACCCATCCTGTTTCCCTGGGCATGGGGGCATTGCTCAGGCAGCCAAGGGGAAAGAGATGGGAGGAAGCATCTTCTGCTTCCAAGAAAGTCTCGTGGCTCCAGATGCAAAAACATTCCAGGAAAACCTGAATACTGTTTTCACAGCACACAGTAAACTCCGGTGGCAGAAGGCACAAGCCCATGGCAGAGGGGAAGCGGGAGCACAGTCGCTGTGGGACAAATCAGCCGCTGTTTAACAGAGGGACGCAGCGTGCCCAGATCCTCCCCCCAGCCCAGACTCAACTTCCCCTTTGCCTCCCCTCTGAGCTCCTGTGGGGGCAAGGGGCTGTCACCCCTGCAGAAGGTGACAGCGGGCCATGCTGCAGATGGCCTGGACGAACGCCAAGGACAACGGTGCCTTTGGTGGCAGGAACACGCCGGCACAGGGTCAGCCAAGGCTGGGCCCGCTGGGGCCATGGCACCAACCCGCTGTTGTCCATCCGCTGCTGCAGGACCTCGCTCCGCGCACACCGCCTCCCCGCTGACCCTGCCACACGCCTCGTCTGTCCAGAGCAGTTTGGGGGAAACGGGAAAGCCTTAGAAACCCCTTCGCCGTCGCGTCCAGTAACGTTCGCTATCACCGGCACTGTCGAGCAGAGAAGACGCAGTGACAAGGACTGACGCAGCACCGCTCGCAGCACAAACCCAGCCCCCAGGAATCAGCACGGCAAGAGCTGCCACATTACGGCCTCCGGCATTTTCTGGGGATCCCAGACAGTACGGGCTGGTGAGCAGACAGGTAATCTCCTAAAACCAGGAGTCAATACTTGCTTTAATCTAGGATTAAACAAGAATTATTTCAGTCATGTGTTTCCACATTGAATAACCGTCAGCTGGCCAGCGAGGCCAGGAGCAGCCAACCCCCAGGGAAGAGCAGTGCTCCCCAGTCCCGCAATCCCTCTGCCGCAGAGCCCGGGGGGCTCAGACCAAGCAGGACCCTTGGCTCCCAGTGACGCAGCACCTCCAGGAAGTGCCTGGCTCCCTGCGCAGCAGCACCGAGAGCTTCCCATTGAGAGCCCTGAGGAGCTACCTGAAAGAAACACAACTGTGGTCTAGGTGGAGATCCCCCTCGCTCACGACGCCCTGGCTTACCCACAGCCATGCACCAAGCCAGGAAGCAGGGCCTGCCTGCCTGGGCTGCCCGGCTCCCCGCTGCCAGGGACCTGCTGCCCATCGTCATCATGAGCAGAGCGAGGAGCACGGTCAAGAGATCAAAGGCAGAATGGTTCCAACAGTCATTAGCAGGCCAGAAGATCTTAACAAGAGCACAGGGGCATCCACTTCTGCCCCTCAGCAGGGCAGAGAATAACATAGAAGAGAAAGAGAGCCCAAAGTGCCAAGATCTGGTGCCTGGAGCAAATGACGGGATCCTTCATGGAGCAGGAGGTTGATCTGACTTGTTAAAGGAGGACCCAGAACCTAACCCACTTCACAGGCATCCCTTCAGGAGAAGGCTTCTCCCCACATGGATCAGCACGGCAGCAAAAGCTCACCATGGGACTCAGCAGTCCCTCGGGGCTGCTGCAGAGCCCATCTGTACAAGATGGCAGCCAGCAGGCCATGTTTTGACCCATCAGTGCCTTTTAAGCTACGTAAGACGAGAGGGGAAGGAAGGACTTGGAGCAGAGAGAGGACGTGGAGGGATGGAACCACGAAGTGTCAGACCAGGGTTCCACAGGGAGCAGACCAGAGCAACCCAGCTCAGCCTGAGCGCCCTCCTGGGGAACTCCTCGGTGTGGACAACGCGGGCAGATCCAACCTCTGTGCTCAAGAGCTCATCTACTCAGGACAGGGTCAGCTGAAACCCATGTACAAAAGCCAGGGGAGCACAGGCAGGCCGCTGAATCCAGAAGCCCCTCTGCAGAGGCACAAGGACAAGATGGGAGGATTGTGTCTGAAGAAAGAAGAAGGAAGGAGCATCCCAAACATGCCTTTGGCTGGCAACAGGCAAAATCACCACCTGCAAACACCGTGTCCACAGCTGCAGAGGAATACACTGCTCACAGCCCGCTCTGAAGTGGACCTGAGAATAAATTCCAGCTTTTACACAGCCCCAAATCCAGCCTGCAGTTCCCACTGCCCATGCCAGACTCCCGAGCTCCCACCTCTTACGTGGAGCCGCAATTTGAGATTTTCAGCACTGCCGGGACCTGCGTGCCAGCAACCGATTCCCAGCATTGAAAACGCAACCACAGACCCCGCGCAGGAGGCCAGCGTCTGGGGGAGCCAGGCGCGTACACCCCTGCTGAGCCAGGGCACGGCTCCCAGCGCCGCGGCTCCGCTCTGCCAGCTTACCTACAGCTACAAACTCGCTTTCCCACGCGCCAGCGACTCTGCATCAGCCCGAAAAACCTGCCCACGATACCCAGACCGGCACGAAGACTCGGCCAGCAGCGTTTGCCAGCGTCTATTTGCCGACTCGCTGGCCGCCCTCGGGCACGGAGGGCTCTGCCCCGCTGAGCACCTTCCCAAGGGGACCCCCAAGGAGCTGCCACCTGCCAGCCTGGATAGGATGGGCAGATTTTAGGGGTGATGCAGGGTCTGAAATCTGTGTAATGGCTCTGGACCAACCCAAAGCTGAACATTTCCCAACGCTCCAGGAGAATCAGAAGACTGAAAGCATCACTAGCTCAACCTTCATTTAGTCCAGACCAAAATCTCCCATTTTCACTTGTCTTCCAGCTTACAAAACAAACAAACAAAATAAAGTCGTAAACATCATTTACAGACAACTAAACATCTTTCAAATTAAAAAAAATAACATTTCATCTTGCAAAAAAATGCACCCAAGAGCTCAGGTTTGCTGGTGTGGGGGATATCTGGGGATATCTGTGGGATTGTTTAACCTGAAACAATTCAGAGAACTCCTATCTCATTTTTCACTCAAAAAACCCATTGACAACATTTTCGCATCTCTCTCCAGCTCACGTGCGTGCCCGCGTGTGCATCCGCACGTTTGAGAGCGCATGTGCGTGCGCGATGTAGAAACACGCGTGCGTATGCGCAAGGGAGGGCAGGGTAAGCCAGTACAGACGAGAGGGAGCTGGGGCAGATCAGGAGAGCTCTGCGGAAGCTCCCACTGACGTACACCAGCGAGAATATCGTCCCCCAGTTTCACCGTGCCTCCCCAGCCTTTCGGACCAAGACTTTAACCCTCCTGCTGCCTCCGGATCCCTGGTGCTGTGGGAACCCTCTCGCTGTTCCACTGTTAGCGCGGAACACCACGAAGGCAAAACGCCCCTGTGTCTAACCAAGCGCGACGGGGAGTCAGCCCAGTAACGAATGGGCCCTGGGGAGCAGAAAGGAAGCTTTTGTGCTGGGTAATTCGGGGGGAGGAAGCTCTACTCCCAGCCTGGGCCCCGGGACGGCTGAGGCCGCTCGGCTCCCAGGGCAGCGCACGGGGCCGAGGCTTCGGCACGCTGAGGGGTCAGGTCAGACGGGACCGCGGCCTCGCACACTGTGTGCGTTACCGCTGCTTCGGGTGCGGGAACAGCACCCGCAGCCCCCGCGTCACCATCACCAGCACAAAGAGAGGACGGCAGGGAGAAAACGGGCAGCTTTGCCTTTTGCAGAAGTACCACAAACTGGCCCCTAGTAGGAAGGACTTGGGGGTGTTGGTGGGAAAGGTCCTCTCCTTCCCATGAGGAGCGGATTACCTTTCTCTCCCTGATATCTCCAGAGCACACGGAGCCACGAACCGCGCACCCCAGCACGCCCCAGGCAGCCTGTCTGCCACCAAAGGAGTCCCAGCCTGCTGAGGCCAGGGAAGCACTCGTGGGCTCTGTAGGAATTTCAGTGCTTCTGTGGGGCTGGCATCAGAGAGGGAAGCTGCTGTCGGACAGAGCCAACCCAGCCCGCGCTGGTGGAATGGATTTGCTGTACCACACCTGCACGCGGACAGGCCGGCTCGGCGGCAGCAGTCGCCTTTCCTCAGATGCGCAGAGCAGTAACTCTCCTCCAGACCTGGGAGGGCAGAAACACAGCCCCTGTCAAGGCAAGTTCCTGGGCTGCACTTCCACCTTGGTCCAAGAGCAGAGGGTCAGAGAAACACTATCCCCTGGGTTTTCTTTTTTTTGATGCATCCCTACATCAACTCAGGGCAACAGCTTCAACAGACACAGCTTGTCCCGGTCACCTACGTTCAATAAAGGTTAATATAAATGACAAGGGGTGCAGAGAAATGCCAGAGAGAGACAAAAGAGCAGACAGCTCATCTCACAACAGGACCTACTCAGCAGCTCCTGGGTGCACACCCCATCACAGAGAGCAGGGCTCAGCTGGGCTGCAGCAGAGAAAGCACCCAGGCCTCATCCACCCGGACCCCTCAGGGCCAGGAGAGGCAGTTCAGGCTGATGAACAAAGCTGGCACAAGGAGAACAGGGGAAAAAAAGGGTATGAACAAGCACAAGCTGGTAATCAAACAGGTTCCTACCCATGAGAGAAGTTTGCCAGGCGAAGGGAGGGGACACGTGAATGGTGTCCTTCAGGAGCAGACTTGGCAGGCAGCAAAATCTGTTCCCCACCGCTGATCTCTGCTAAATGGAAAATTTGGGTTTCTGCTCCTTAAATGCTTTTCTGTTTGATTTTGGGAAAAGTGCGAGTTTTGACCTGACTGGGACAGTCAAGAACCATCATCGCATGTGGCAGGGGGAATTCTGCCCAGAGGGAAGCAGTGTCAGACACCCAGACCTGGGTGGGAGGTCCCCACGGGCGCAAGGCAGAGCATCCCAAGACCCCCATCTACAGCCTCGGGCCTGGCACCAGCCTTTCTGAAGGCCCTCTCCTTGGTCACTCGCAGGGAGAGGGCAGTGCTGGCCCTGCCCCTGCTCTCCTCCGAGTATGCGGCGCCACGTCTCGCAGCGATGGTCAGCCCAGGAAGGGAACCGTGGCTGCAGAAATGATGCTTAGCCCGGACGTGGTTACAGATCCAGGGGGCACCACAAAACTCACGTTATTTGGCACGTGTAAGTCAAGACAAAGCCAGGAGGACCTGAGCAGACTCAGCAGTCTGACACTTACAAGCCAAGCGGGAGCCAAGCAGCACTCCTGGCTGCCCAGGGAAGGGATGCCTGGCTCCACACACGTCACCTCCTCTGCTTCCCCGCAGCCTCTTTAACAGCACACTGTATCATCACCCACCCTGTTTGCTAAAACAAGCGGACGCTTTGGAAGAAAACTGCTGCTTCAGAAGCGGTACCTGAGAAGGGCACCCAGTTTCCCCCTGCACAGGACGGCTCTGACGAGCCATCACGCTCCACAAGCGATGGCCACGACGTCTCCTGCCAAATTCACCACCTCACAGGGTGGGTACACAGCACTTGAGCCCCGTCCTCGCTGGGCCAGTTCCAGCCCACAGAGCTGAGCCACCGCTGCCCGCACAGCAAAACTGAAGTGGCCACAGAGAGACCCACAGGGAGCAAAGAAGGAAATCTGGGACCATGGCTCTGGCCAGCCCTACGCAGCAATCCCAGCTCGTGCCTGTCCAGGGAGCAAAACAACCCAGGTATTTGGCATCCGGCTGGCTGCTGCAGGACACCTCAGCAGCTGCAGCTTGGTTTCAGGGCGCTCCCCAGTTTCCCAGCTCAATGGAGCCACGTATTATTCCGGCTCAGCGACGCAGAAGCGAGTAGGCTGCTGCTCAGCATCCATGCCTTCGGGGAGCAGGTCCCCAGCCCGTTCCTACCGCGCTGGGCTTTGGCCACAACCCGCTGCCGCTCCCCGTGACGCATCGGCCAGGGCCGCAGCCAAACGCCTCAGGCACCGCGTGCACCCCCTGCTCCCCGCAGCTGCGGGCTCAACGCTTACCGAACGTGGTGAGGCAGAAAGAAGCTCCCAGGCTGTCAGCCTGGTGGGTGCAGAGCGAGACTCTGCGCACGTTGCCGGGCTCCATGGCAGGACACTTCTAATTAGCCAGTAATTGGAGCCCGCTCTGCCTAGCCCGGGAAAGCCGAGCAGCCGTTTAAGCTGGGAGCGACAGGCAGCCGTGCAGCCGGGTTTCCATGGGACACGCGTCCAACCGTCGCACATTTGAACGGCGCGGCTCCCATTGGCCCCGCGGATTTGAACAGGGACCGCACCTGTCTGAGCAAACAGGCCTGAGCCCCGCACCGCAGCCGTGGGGCAAGGACGCGGGCAGCGCTCTGACCTCCCCCACGGACCCCAGACCCACGCCCACACCGTCCCACAGCCACCGGGCTGATGCACCGGGAACGAGTTCCTGAGAAACGCAGAAAACCCCTCCATGTTCCTCTCCCCCGCAGTGTAAGTAATCCCTGCAACCGTTAGTGCCATCGGATCTCGGGGAACCGTGCCATCGGAGCAGCTCGGGACAGCAGCCCTCACAGCTCTTTGGGGAAATTATTGCAGGCAAGGGAAGGGTGCAGGAGAATGGGTCTGTGGGGCTGAGACAAAGAAGGGAGGAATGGCAGGGGTTACCTGCTTGGCTCTCACGTGATAAGGAAAGAGGGACACAGCCCCCAGGCTCACAGGGTCACTCTGCGAGACCCCAGAGCAGCCCTTCCCAACTCCCCAGAGCTGGCGATGCACCCGCCGTGCTGGACGCACCACAGCTTACTGGGAGGCACCCGGAGAGGAAGATGGTTTCTCTGACAAAACCCCCTCCCCAAAGGCTGGGCTGTCCCAGAGCTCTCTGCTTCCCGCCCACGGATCCGTGCAGCCCAGCTCCCCGCAGTGCAGGACCCCACGGGGGACCGATCTCCAGCAGCGTCCCCAGCAGAGTGGATCCGCGCCCACATCCACCCCTGCCCCAGGAAATGCCACGCTCACCAAATTTGGTTCCTCGTGGCACTGCTGTGAGGTTACAGGGGCCACAACAGCGCGGGGGGCTGTGGTGAGCCCGGGTCAGCCCCCCGGGGCCCTTCTGGGTGAGAGCAGCCAGTTCACAGGTTCCTGCTGCCCTGGGCCCAGGCAGAGGGGGGCAACGGCAGAGCTCAGCCCTGACAAGTGAAGGTCGAGGGAGACCAGGGTAATACTGAAGTCATACTAAACATACTGACCTCTCCGGGATGGAAGAGAACAAGGTCTGCAGAGTCCAGGGTGCTGGACACACACCCCTGCCACTCCTTCCCGCGGTCGCCCCTCCACACACTCCTGGCCAGGGCTGAGCCTCCAGGTAGCCCTCAGCCCCTCTCACACCCCCACCACTCACCTTTCCCCTTCACTCGTGCACGGCTGATCCTCCTTCTCCTCCTGCTCCCTGATGGTCCCTTCTGCTTCCACAGGGAGGATCCTACGGCCCCGCACTGCCCCTTCGTCAGGGCCGGCACATGCTCCAGCAGCCGGGGACTCTGCCCTGTCCCTGCCAGAGGAGAGAGGGGATGAGAACAGGACAGGGCAGGACGGGGAGCTGGGACACAGAGGACATCACAGGCTTTGTAGTGCCCTTGGCTTTACCTGCCACAGCGGTAGGTGTCCACCTCCCCCCGCCTTCCCCAGAACACCATGCTGCCAGGGCTCTTGCACTGAGCTTCCCCGGGCCGGCTCTGCACACAGGTGGCACATGCTGGCAGGGTGGCACGTCTGTCCCTCACCATCACCCTGCCACCCCACCCTGTCTGCGTGCAAAGGAGAGGAGCCAAGGTGATTCCCTACAGCCGGTGCCACAGCAGAACGCAGACCCGTGTTCATCCCCAGGACGCGTCTCAGCTGCGGCGCTGGTCCTTTACGCGCCACACACCAAGCGCGTCCCAGAGGCTCTGCTCAGCACTGTCATGTTTTATTATATTGAAAACAGATGGCCAGCCCTGTCAGGGGTAGCAGTCCAGGACACGGGAGATGCCGCCCCCCCACTGCTGGGTGCTCAGGACAGTCTCGCAAGGCTACGGCTCAGACCCAGCTCCCGGCCCACGATCTGCCGAAGCGCTCAGGCTCAGAGCAGCAGGGAGGCTCTGCACAAGGAGGAGCGGGATGGTTTCCCTGTGGCCAGCACCCTGCAGAGAGCACACCAGCTCCAGTCTGCCCCTCCTCGCTCGCAGCCGTCGCACCACCACCCAGGAACCTGCCACGAGATCCCGTGCCGATAGAGACGGAAGCGCACAGACTCAGAAACGGGAGCCCTGATGGAGAGATATCTCCAGCCACAGCACAGAGCAGAGGAACCAGCACGACCCAGTGCAAACATCCTGTGGGACAGCTCGAGCCGCGGAGTCACAGGTGAATTCCCCCACGAGGCCTGCGGGGCAGAGCAGCGTCCCACATCCCGTGACAGAGCCACGCCACACACACACCCCAACCGTAAAAGCAAGAGAGCCTGACCTGTGAGTCTGATGCAAGCCCGAGCCCTCCAGAGCCAGGACACACCACTCAGCCCCGTGACACGGCAGGGTGTATCAGGACACACAGCACCCTGCGCACAGTGCCCAACACCTGCAGGTGCCCCAAAACCTCCCCCCAGCTCCACCTGCACAGCCCCAAGCCAAAGGGCCCTGGCGCAGAGAGGCAGGCAATGTGGAAAGGCTGTCGCTCACTGGAAAAGCTGTCTCTTCCCACACAGTGTGGCTTACTCTCCGGCAGGGGCACTGGCTCGATTCGGCTAAACTCACACCGGCAAAACTGCCTGAAACCACAGGAAAGGCAACAGAAGGGACACGGAGCGAGCAAGGGGGGACGGAAGGAGGGATGCTCTCCGGACACCCCAATCCATCACTGTCAGACACCCATTGTACCGCTGCCAGAAATCACAGCCCCTTTGGGCGCCGGGGCAGAGACAGCGACCCCCCAGTCTCCAAAGGTCTCTGGACAAAGAGCGCAGCTCTGTTTGGGCTGCCTCCCCCCGCAGAGCTCGCTCCCAACCGTGGCAACCCGCAGGGGCCTTGAGAAGGCGCCCAGCCAAGCAGCCAGCTGATGCCACTCGCTGTTTCACTTGCCTCCTAAGGTATTTAGAGCCTGTGAAGGCCTAGCAGGACTTTCTGCTGGCAGCTCCCACACAAAGCTCCCACCCATGGTGGAAAGGGCCCAGGTGCCTCCTGATCCCTTCTCCACGCAGCACCGCAGCAAGGCATGGGCCGGGACGGGAGCTGTATAATATCCAGCTCAGCGATCAGTGGAGCAAAAAAGTCCCAGAGCTGAGTCCGCTTAGGGTGTCAGAGTCAGCTTCCTGCTCAGGGAAGCACCCAGATGATGTGTTGCTGTAGTGTCTTGGTTTAGCCACAGTCCGCAATCGTGTACCACGCAGCTGCTCACTCACCCTCCCCAGGGGGCAGGGAAGAGAATCAGGAAGAGAAGAAAACTCGTGGGTTGAGATAAAGACAGTTTACTGGGATAGCAAAGGAAATATAATTATATATAATAACGATAATAATAATAATAGAATAGTAATGATAATAATAACCAAAACAAACAAAAAAACCCAACAAATTATGCACAATTTCTCACCACCTAACGACCCCATGACCAATACAGCCCATCCCAAGCAGCAATCACAGAACCGAAAAAAACCTGTAAACGATCCTGGAACGATTCCAAACAGCAAGGGGGGTGGCGGGGAAGAGAGCCACCTCACTGGCCCAGCCCCACTTAAGTACTGAGCGTGACGTTTATGGCATGGAATACTCTCTTTGCCCAGTTTGAGTCAATTATTCTGTCTGTATCCCTCCCAGCTTCCTGCACCTGCACATTAGCGAGACCTGGGAAGCCGGACAGTGACCTTGGTCTCTTTAGCAATAACGCACAACATCAGGGTGTTTATCGACATTCTTCACATACAAAACCCAAAACGAATCAGCTACTGAGAGGAAAATTAACTCCATCCCAGCCAAAACCAGGACATGGAGCCTCCTGCACCCTGGGGACTGCGCAGCCCAGGGAGGAGGTTCCAGGTGCGAGCGTGGGTGAGAGCTGTGGGCAGGGTTTCAGCAGTGATGCCCAGGAGCCCAGTGGGCTCCAGCTCTGCCCCCATCACCTCCTCCTCTCGCCAGCCACAGGGACCCAGAGCTCAGGGTGAGGCGGGGGGGGCCCTAACAAAAACATGATTTATTCTTTAACCACTGTGAAAAACCTCCGGTTTCTCAGCAGCTCCAACACACCTGTCTTTTCTCACAATGCCGCTGGATTTTAGTACAGGGGAAAGATGGATCCCCGTTTCCCAGTGAGGCTCCCAGTGTCACAGGCGTGGGAGGGGAGCAGAAGATGCAGCCTGGTGACACTGGCACAGACCCTGCAAGCCTGGGCCACCAACTAAACTCTTTTGGCTACTTGGTGGCCCCATGGCTCCCAGTGCTACCCTGCAGCCTCGGGAGCTGAGTCCTTCAGGACCCAGTGACCCACGGGCAGCAGGGGAAGCCGGAGCTGTTGGCTCCTGCCTGTCCCACAGGCACTCGAAGCAGCAAGCTCAGGGCCAGGTCTGGTGGAGCATGGTGGACACAGGAGGGGAAAGGCTGCTCCAGCTCTTGGGGTCTGCCTGTAACAAGTACCTGGCTTCCCACATCTGGCACAGCTGCTTTGTGGAAGGTAGGGATTAACACAGTCCACAAACTCAGAAACACAAGGAGGGGAACACAGAGCCCCAGAAAGGAAAGGGGTCCTCTGCCAGCAGCCAGGAATACATCCCTGCACCACACGCAGGCTCTCCAGCGAGGAGCTGACGTGGCCAAGCACGCAGCCTACGCCACGGCATCCTGCAGGTCCCTGCTCCAGCTCCCCAAGGAGATATTTGCACCTCGGCATTTAGAAACACGTTCCCATGGCCTGCTCTGTGCTCTCCTTGTAGGTAAGGGTGCAGTGAAGCTTTCAGCTCCAGCAGAGCTCATCAACATCAGAGCTCATCCAAGTTGTAAGGAGCTGAAACCGAAGGTATCACACCCTCCACCACATCCCAGCCACATCTGCACACGTGCAAAAGAGCCCTGGACACGGCGAAGTCCTGCCCACGGAGCTGGGGAGGGGATGAACCATCCCCTGTCCTCACTGGCAGCACTGGTGAGGGACCGAGTATTTATATCACAGAACATATGTATTTATATCACAGAACACTGCAAGAGCTCTCCCTCCCTCCCCACAGGGGGGGTCTGTGGACCCCTCATCATCCCAGCCCTGAGGTCTACAGAGAAACCTCATGGAGGCTCAAAACCCCTCTCTTATGGCTGGGTCTAACAGCAAGATCGCAGATTGAGGTCCCCAGAAGAGAAGCCCCAGACTGCCGTGGGTAACAGTCAGTGCTGCTGTCACCTCCTGGACAGGAGGCTGATGAAGGACCCTGCCACTGTCCCCAAAATCCATCCATCCATCCATCCATCCATCCATCCATCCATCCCTCATCACGTCCTCCAGAAGCCCTGTTGATGCCTCAGCACCACAGACACTGGAAATGGTGTCAAAGCAGTGCCCTGGGCAATCAGGAACCAGCACACAGGCGGGATGGGCACTGCCCAGGGATACAGGGTAAGTTCCAAGGCACGTCAAAGTTTTCCTCCCTTCAGGCTTATCAAACACTCATCCCCTCACTTATTCAGCTGAATCCATTTGGTGACACTCCCAGT
The DNA here is from genome assembly GCA_009806455.1 of Tetrax tetrax. NCBI lineage: Eukaryota > Metazoa > Chordata > Aves > Otidiformes > Otididae > Tetrax > Tetrax tetrax. The sequence continues at coordinate 199,106 of WHYT01014400.1, forward strand.
GATCTCCATCTGCCACCCATCAAAATTAAAGCTTTGTCCCAGCAAGTTTACTTGCCCCTGAAAACAAACGCAGTCTGGGATTGCACATTTCAGTGCCCAGCATCCCCGGCTACCAATGACCAGCACAACACACCTCACCCCACAGGACACACCACACCAGGCAGTTCTACTGAGGGAACGAGCGAGCGATCCACTCGGTACCAGCCCAGCCTTGCCACGCCCTTCCCTCCCTCACCAAGCATCCCCACAACAGCGTAGAGACCACCGCTTGTGTTGTGCTTCTCCAGCTCTCCTCAGCACACACAGCGAGCAGCAGGAGGTGTCTCACATGCCACCCCATCTCCTAGGAGCTCTGCAGGCTCACACAAAGTCTGCCCCCCTCCACGGCTTTGTTACAAAACACTTCTAAGAGGCAAAAGGAAAGACAAACACGACACTAACAAAACTCACAGGCTCTCTAAAGCTGGCAGTCTCACAGGTTTGGGTAGAAGAATCCCATTAGACAGGGTTTTTCAAAATAAAAAATCTAATAGAAAAGGTAAAGAAGAAGATTTGTCAGACTCCGGGACCCCAAGGCCACAGGAGTCCTACACACTCCCCTTCTACAGCCCTCGAGGCTGATCGGCTGCAAAAACCACTCCTAGCTCTCAAACCCAGTAGATTCAAGCCTGCGCCATCCCACAGCACAGGGTGCTAGTGGAGAGCCCAAGGTCTGCCTCCAGCACACACAGTCCTGCAAGGAGCCGGGCAGCTCCGACGTCCCACAAAGGGCGTGTGGGGGACACAGCCCCTCCCGAGCGCCAGGATCTGGTTCTGTGGTGATAACCAGGCACCTGCACAGCCATAATCCGTCCTTCACCCAGGAGACAGAGCAGAATGGCAAACTAAGCGAAGAAATCATCCGAGCACTCACGCGTGAGCCCTGGCTCTCCCAGCTGCTCCATGACTCCCACGCGGAACGGTCACTCTCTCCAGCAACCTCCAAGCACCAGTGTCCTGCGCTCGAGCTGGGATTTAGCTGCCACGAGCCTTTGACCTTGGCAACACTGTAAAGAAGGGGAAAAAAAAAAACCAACAGTATATAAATTTCTCAAGGGAGAAATGCTCCAGTACTAGGAAGTCGCCAAGTAAACTGCACGCCAGGAAGAGATGATGGCGATGGTGCGTGCAACGGCCCCTTTCTCTCCTGGCTCCCAACAGCAAGGTACCAGCTCTTTCTAACTTCCCTCTTAACATTCAAACCCCTGGGGACTGACCCTACCCTGCATTTCTATTCGAGTCTCCAGCGAACTGCACATTCAGCTGGTTGGCTTGGGAGTTAATGACTTTCTTTTAAAATTTAACACAGTTCTCCGCCACAAATTTCAGTTTGCCAGCACCAGGATCTGCCGTCGGTTGGACATTCAACTCCAAACACGTGCTTAGACATTTATTCCAGGCAAAAGGGTAACGCCTGCACACAGAAAACCCAGGAGGTTGAAGCTGGCTTTGAAACTAAGGAAAAGTAAATCAGAGTGGGAAAAATTACCTGGCTTCCCAGATGGTAAGAGGATTGGAACAGAAAGGGTTTGGGCTATTTCTGGGCAATCCTGAGGGCAGATTTCTGGGATTAGCAAAGTCAAAACACAGGGCAGACACACAAACCTCAGCCCTTTCCCATTTGCTGCAGCCCCCTCTCCCTCAGGGTCTACGGCAAGCACAGCTGGGCTCCTGTCCATACCACCACCTCTGCAGCAAGCACAGCTGAATCGATCCCTGAAAAACGCAGAAGTACTTGCTGAGCTTTAAGCCACAGGCATCCCAAGTTCTTACGGCAATGCCTCACCAGTGCACGTCAGTCCCTTTGTGCGTTCAAGCTGTTGATTTTTTGGGGAAGGGGTGGAGAGAGAGATTTAGAAAAGGAATCAGCCAAAGAAGTTTGTTACCCAAAGTATGGCTGAAAAATGCCCAACATGTCAAGTCCCATAAAGGTCTAACTGGGGTCAAAGCCAGTTTAATTCCCAGAGCAGCGTTCAATTGCAGGAGCGCGGAGTCCCGAACGCATGTGCCTTGAAAGCCTGCCTGTGCCGCGAGCAGACGAGGCCGCAATTTGGCAAAGCCCATGCTGGGGCACGGTGTGGGTGTCGCTGTGGGTGCCAGGGCTGGCTCACAGAGGATCTATCACAAATTCCAGGTGAACAGAGGCTGTTACAAACCTCCTCAGCTACTCACAAGGAACACGGAGCACGGAACAGCCTGCGTGCACAACTGCTGGCTCCTGTGCCCGTCTTTCAGCAGGGCCAGGCGTGCTGAGCCCTGACAACAGCCCATCTTGTCCCTCACCCCGACAACAGCCCATCTTGTCCCTCACCCCTTCTATTGCTCAGGCCAAACTGTGCCTGAAACCGTTCAGACTAAGGCAGCTCCAGCTAAACCGTGGTTTGTGTTACGATTACTGCATAACTCAGCTCCTCTCCAGGAGACAGTACACAGCGGAGAAACAGGTGGGGGAAAGTGAAGTCCTTTTTTTTTATTTTCAGATCTCAAAGATTTTCACCTCTCTTGAACACGCCAAGGCTGCAGAAACTGCCTGGCTGCTTCCCTCACCTGCCCAGAGGTAAGGGTGAATTCGGAAGGGATCCCTTTGAAGAACAGCAATGCTTCCTGATCACCCCAGAAACTCCCAGTACAACACTGAGAGGGGCTGGCAGAGCCTCCCAGTGCCACCCTTTTAGCATGGAGACAGCACCCATAGAGGATACTGGCAACCAGAGCAACCCGTGGGCTGTCCTCAGGAGCACAGCACCATCTAAGCCGCTCTCGGAGGGCTGCGAGGAGATACTGACCCCATAGCACCAACGGGTCACAATAAACTGTTTTATTCTTTAGAAGAAATTAGAATTAGACACTTTAAGAGCTACACTTTTCTGAGCCTGCAGTGCTGCTGTGGATTACCAATTCTGACAAATGCTAAATATTAAGCCATTGCTGATTTATTTTAATGCAATAAAAATAATATAATAATCAAGCTGGATCTTTTACTGAGACTTCTCATAAATGATAGATCTCAATATAGCAAAAGATCTCTTGGGAATTCTGATTTTTGCCTTAGGATGGTCACACAGATCAAAGTAATTAAGTTAAAACAGCTTTAGAAGTTATTGCCCGTCACCCAAGCTGAACCGCGCGCAGTCTGAAGCGACACGAAATACTTGAGCCGCTCTATCAGCCAGCTGACAGCACGCACCTGGGCGCTGCTTTTCTGGGCTTCACCCACGTCTGGCACTACTCAGCCTCTCACTGAGCCATTTTAGCTTACTAATTTCACAGAAAATTAACTATTCATGGCATTGGCTTCGCAAACTGATTTGGCCAGGGCATGTGATGGGGGCAGACAGAGATCAAACGCAGGAAATGGCACAACAGAAAGGGGTAAATTGCCCAGTTTTTTGGCAGAGATCTCCTTCATCCTCTAGTGAAACCCCACTTCTAGTCTACACAAAGTAAAATGTACCAAGGTTCTCCTGCACTTTCCTATTCAGATTAAGCTAATTTAATTGCAGACTGCTACTGAAAGAGCAGTTGCCTTCTTTCTCTCTTCATAGCCATACGATTCTGACTCCCCACTTCTGCCCACGCATGGGAGCGGGCACACAGAACTTAAGAATATTTAAGAAAACAAAAGCAGACATACTGGGTGAGACAAAGGTCTGTGTAGCTCAGTATCCCGTTCCTGACAGCAGTCAAAAGGTGATGCCTAGGGGAGAACACAAGAAGAGAGCGGGCACATGAGGTGTTTTCCCAAAATAGTTGCCTAGCCCCTAACAATTTTCAGTTCAAGGACTTTCCAGTACAACAGGGTCAACTCGACCTCACTGTACATTTTGCAGCTGCAGGGGTTGGATCCCATTTGGGTGGTGGCACACGGTTCGTTCAGCCTTAACGTGGCCACTTTAAGCCACCTCCTTGGATTAATTTTCATTCTGAATAAATCAGCACAGCATAGCCTGGTTATTGCGTATATTGTTTCACAACAGTTATATCCCCTGTAGTCAGAAAGGCATTCCTCTTCCTCTGAGCGGAAAAAAAACACTTACTTTTATAGTGTTATTAAAGAGTATGAGGTTCATCTGCCCAGGTGGGATAACGTCTGACCCTGCTGCAGAGTTCAGGCCTGGAAAAATACATCTTTCTGAACCACAAGACAAACAGAAGCAAGATTCATGGAGAAACAAATGCAAACGAACAGTATGAAAGGCAAATCAGAGGTTACCCTACAGGTTTCCTTTTCTAAGCACTTTCCAAAGTGAATTAACAAAGTTAGCATTAATGTAATAGTCAGTCCACGCGGCTGAAAATAGCTCCCGAACTGGTACACACTATTTGTCCAAATCTCTTTCTCAGGTCAGACAGGAACATCCACTCAAACAGTAGGATTCTACTCTGGCAACTTTCCATCGTCAAAACTGCTGAATTAATTTATGTTAAAAAAGGATCCCAGAAAGATATTTTGAGGATAAAATTGCTGTTATTTGGAGGTCTTAGTCAGAGATGGTCTGCCCTTGGAAGACCTGAAGTAGGAAGAGAAGCGTGCGAGTGACATCTACGTGGCAGCATGCTCCGCTGGGAACCAGGCTCCTCGTTGCAGTGCCCGTTTTGTCTTTAGGGAATGGAAAGAGGGAGGGATTCCAGACATCAGAGCTAAGTTTGAGGACAGACACACTTGAAAATTTAGAAAATACAACAAAATAAAAGCTTATGTCCTCTTTAAAAGAATACTAAAAAGAATACCATAAAGTATTTAAAATGCATGCTTCTTCTGTAACCAAAAAAAAAAAAAAAAGCAGAGCAGAGAAGCTGAGGACAATCTCCCAGACAAGTTAAACCAGCAAATGCAAATACCTGTAACAACGTCCCACACCACCAAAGCCACTCCAATTTGGGCCGTGGAGGTGCCCCCGCCTTCCACTTTGCGAACATTTGGTCTCCTCCTGTTTTGTGACAAACACTGCTGGGTAATGGGGCACGCGCCCAGCTCTGGCCTTCAGCACCCCGCCGTCCCCCCTGACTCACCCTCGGCGGTAACCTGCCCTGAACGCGGCTCAGGGTGGGTCCAGCCAGCGCTAATGAGGGGGAAGAGGTGTGAAGTGACTCACAGGCCTGCAGGGGCGAGGAGCGAAGGAGCTGTGGGTTCACAACCTCAGGAGAGCACTCCCAGCACACCCAGCAGCATTGTTTTCCATGCCCAGAGTGAAGATTCTGCAGATCAGGTCAGATCAGATCAGATCAGATTTTTAGAAGACAAAGGTTAATTAGATTAGCAGTTAATCTACTGCAGTAACAGCCTCTTTATTACAGGATTTATATCGCACCTGCCATAATATGCCCTCAAGAACGCTGGAAACTATACAGGTGTTCCACAAGGCCTACTCCACACAGGAATGATCTGTACTTTTAGTGTTGTTATTTCTTTGGCCATGATGATACCGAAGTTAAGCAAGATTCAAACCCATCTGTACTAACAGTGCGTTCTGCACAGTACAGACGCTCCTCCGTAAGCTCGGTGTCCACTGCAGCCACGCAATAAACGTAACCTTTTTGTGAAATTCTGAGGAAAACGCATCGCCCACACCAGCGTTTGCCGAGCCTCGCATGGGAGCTGCAGAGCCTCAACCCTCCCTTCCCCGAGGAGAGGGACTTGGGCGTGCTGGTGGACGAGGAGCTCAACGTGAGCCGGCAATGTGCGCTCCCAGCCCAGAAACCAACGGCACCCTGGGCTGCATCCCCAGCAGCGTGGGCAGCAGGGCGAGGGAGGGGATTCTGCCCCTCTGCCCCGCTCTGCTGAGACCCCCCTGCAGCGCTGCGTCCAGCTCTGGAGCCCCCAACAGCAGAAGGCCGTGGAGCTGTTGGAGAGGGCCCAGAGGAGGCCACGCAGATGCTGAGAGGGCTGGA
>WHYT01014401.1:0-13202 GCA_009806455.1 Tetrax tetrax
CGCGGGGGAGGGGGTGGACCGGACACCGGCCGCCCTGGGGGGGTCAGGAGCGGGGAAAGGGGGGCTGCTCCCACCGAGGGCGAGGGAACGCCGAGCAGGCCGTCGGGCCGAGCCCCAGCTGCGTTTATCGGCGAGGACGCGGCGTTGCACAAGTTCTGGCTCTCACACCAAAGAGCGGCGCGTAGCAGCGGCCCTGAGCGCACGGGCGTTGCCCAACCCTGAGCAAGGCCACCCCGTTCTGCCCTCGGTCGCGTCCCTCCTGATCCGCGCCTGCCGCGCTGCCGTCCCGCAGCGTCAGCTCCAGGGCAAGGTCGCGGTTCGGGCACGGCCGCGCCGGGTGGCCTTGGCTCTGCGGAGCTCCGCTGTTTGTGTCCCAGTGGCGGACGCCGGCTCTGGACATTGGGCTGGGTCCAGTCCTCGCCCTGGACTGGGAGCCACCGTGGGTTTCATGTCCCAGTCTCCAGGAGGCATCTCCCGGAGGCCGCCTGTCCGAATCCTCACCGGCGTGCAGAGCGAGCAGAGGACGGCTCCTTCGGAATCTCCCTGGATCCCAGGGAAAAGTCCCCCTGCTCGGGGTGCTGCTTGCCGCGTGGCGCCCGGCCCGGGGAACATGTCCCCGCCGAGCCCGGGGCAGCCTCCGGCTTCTTTTCTGGATGCAGGCATCGGTCGAGCGTCAGGCAAAAGCCACCAGCAACGTCATCGCACGGTCACCCTGCTTGTTTCAGAGCAGGGATGTTTTGGGATTTTCCAAGGGGAAGCTGCCTCTGCCCGGGCAGGGTACGGTGCTTTGCACCCACCAGCAGCGCTGGGTTACTTAATCCTGTCCCTTATCTAATGAAAATTAGTGATTATTAGCCCCCAATAATGTTTCAATACAGGCGGGCCGTGCACGAGGCAGCAGCGGTGACGGAGGCTCGCGTGCAGGCGTCCGGAGGTCACCCAAAGCCACCGACGAGCCTGGGAAGCCACAGGCTGAGCAAACACAGGGTTTCGTGTGGAAAGAGGGAAAGGACAAAACGAAGGAAGGAATCAACCAAGCAAGGCAGGCTTTACGTCTCACAGCAGCAAGGTGAGGGACTGTGCTGTAGCTACGGATTATTTTATTGTCTGGAAGCTGGGAGTTGAGCAAATCTCTCCCGTGCCAGAGCTGGGAGAAAGGTACGAATTGCAACACGCTCGCGGGCCATCCCTGCCTCCACCCGCTGTGTCACCGCGTTAACCGCCAGCGGGAGGGTGGGGTGATCCCTCCACGCAGCAGCGCCTGGCACTGCCGCGCCGGAACGCACCGGAAAAGGTGAGGCACGCCCAGGCCGCCGCCACCCCCTGCCTGTATTTACACGCTGTACGCGTTCTTGCAAGTCTTCGCTCTTCCTCTTGGCCTACATACGTTGGGAACGGGGCGGGAGGACAGAGGGACGCAGCAGGCTCTGGGCAGGCTCATCTCCTCGCTGGCACGCAGTTCAACGCGTGTTTAGGCCTCCGTCCCGGGTCAGTCTGCTGCACGGCTCCCGGAAGGCGCTGGCGGCGCGGCCGGGCTGGTTTGGTGGCACATCCACTCTCAGAGGTACCAGCGCCGTGCGGTACAGCAGCATCACAGCACTGCAGTGGACAGCCCTCTAGCAAAAAAGGTGACGTTCTTGTCCTGGATCTTATACTGGTAGATCTGGACGCGGTCCTGCTCCCCCGTCAGCTCCAAGGACAGTCTCTGAATTATCTTAATCTGCAAAGGGAAAGGAACAGGCCTGTTAAGGACTAACAAGCAGCCTTGCCGTGGTCACCGGGATGTGCTGGAGCACCTGGCTGTGACTGAACCATGCCGCAGCCCTGGGCCATCGCCCACGGGGCAGACGGAGCACACCTCACCCGCCCGCGGGCCTCTGGGCAGCGTTACGCGTGACACGGACGTGCGCCACCTCTCCGTGCTCTCCTGCGCGTTACCTGCCCGTGGACGTCCTTGCAGAAGCCGGTCGCCAGCCCCTCCACCCAGAGGATCAGGTCGCTGTGATGACACATGGAGTTCACCACCAGTTCGTTTTCCTCGTCTTCCGAATCCTCGTTGCTGTGAACCAGCACCACGATGTTCCCCTGGAAGGAGAGCAGCAGGCAGCGGTCAGCCCCTGGCTGATTCCTCCTCCGCTCAGGGCGAGGAAGAGGAGAGCGCGACGGGAGCCTGCACAAACGCCCTGCTGACTAAGCTACGCAGACATCCCCCGGCACGGCAGCCGCTTCCGAATTCAAGTCCACTGGGAAGAAAACCAGCAGATCCATATATAAAACTCTAAACCAGCTTGCTGTGCACATATTGTACACACATAACAGGCAGCCTAAAAACACATCAAGCCTTTGTTACAAGACAGCTGTCAGGTTAAACCAGTCTGTCAGGCCACGCAAACGGCGGCTCTCCGAACGGATGCGGGGCGGCTAAAGAAAGATGCGCGGAATGGCTGCAGCCAGAGCCGCGGCGCTGGAACCTTCACGGCTCCCCCAGGAAGCACAGAGCTCCCCACTGCAACACCAGTGCTGTTAAAAATACCGCCCAGGAGTCTCTGCCTCAGCCCACACGGGTCACAAAGCACCTAAAATAACACGAAATTCCCAGTCAATTAAAATGTACTTTAAACTTCAGAACATACAGAAATAGAGATGTGTTAGCACGATTTATCATCTTGTTTGAGCTGTTTTGGAGGTAAATATTCTCAGCACGCAGAATGTCCCCTGTCAGCTTTGCAGCACAAACACCCTGGCACCGCACGAAGTGCAGGATAACAAAACCTGACACCGTCTACTTGATTTCTCACTCAAGCAGGGAGAGAAGCGGCCAGGGTGGGGGGCGCTGCCACAGAAATGGCAAAGGACGGATGCAACCGCAACAATTTTTGGCTGCGATGCTCTCAAAGGTTTGCCCCTCCTGGGAAACCAGATGCAAAGGACCCTACACAGGTACTCCAGGGACACACAGAATGCCCTCAGACTGGCCGTGGATTTCGATTTGAATTTCCGGGGCAGCCAAACCTTCCAAAATCCCACTGGGCACAGGCAGAAAAAGAGAAGCGAGCCAGGCTTTGCTCCAGACGTAGCGCATGGGGGGCTGCGGGCCGTACCTCCAGCTGGGAGCACACCGCGACTCTGCAGTAGTGGATGAAGTCCAGCACGGCCACCGGCCCCGCGCCCAGGCTCAGCAGGACGCTGAGGTCGTCCACCAGCAGCACGGGGCTCTTCCAGGAATCGCTGCCCTCGGGAGTCAGGGACGTCCGGACAAAGTCAAACAAGGCTTTGAGGTTGGAAGGGCTCTCACTGGAAGGGAAGGAGGAGGTCTCAAGGGGCTTGGCCCACGCACGCATTGTGTGACCCCCTCCTCACCCACTGACCCACCACAGGGAACGCCAGCCTGGGCCATCCCCGCTGCTGTGACCGTCACCAGCTCCTACACTTCCCTACAGCCACTCCTCTACTCACCTGTGTGCGGTGAAACCCCCCTGCCCTGCTCCATGGATCCCAGAATCACAGACTGGTTTGGGTGGGAAGTGCCCGTTAAAGCCCACCCAGTCCAACCCCCCTGCACGGAGCAGGGACATCTCCAACCGGATCAGGTTGCTCAGAGCCCCGGCCAACCTGGCCTGGAATGTTTCCAGGGATGGGGCATCCACCACCTCTCTGGGCAACCTGGGACAGTGCTCCACCACTCTCACAGTGAAGAATTTCCCCCTTAAATCCAGTCTAAACCTCCCTCTTCCAGTTTAAACCCACCACCCCTCGTCCTGTCACCCCAGGCCCTGCTGAAGAGTCTCTCCCCACCTTCCCTGCAGCCCCCTCTGGGCACTGGGAGCCGCTCTCAGCTCTCCCCGCAGCCTCCTCTTCTCCAGGCTGAACAGCCCCAGCTCTCCCAGCCTGGCCTCACAGCAGAGCTGCTCCAGCCCTCTCAGCATCTGCGTGGCCTCCTCTGGACCCTCTCCAACAGCTCCACAGCCTCCTGCTGTTGGGGGCTCCAGAGCTGGACGCAGCGCTGCAGGGGGGTCTCAGCAGAGCGGGGCAGAGGGGCAGAATCCCCTCCCTCGCCCGCTGCCGACGCTGCGGGGGTGCAGCCCAGCATGCGGTGGGTTTTCTGGGCTGTGAGCGCACGTTGCCGGCTCACGTTGAGCTTCTCGCCCACCCAGCACCCCCAAGTCCTTCTCCTCAGGGCTGCGCTCAATCCCTTCATCCCCCAGCCTGCACTGATATGGGAGATGGCCTCGATCCATGTGCAGGACCTTGCGCTTGGCCTGGTTGAACCTCAGGAGATTCTCACAGGCCCACTCCTCGAGTTTCTCCAGTGTGGTATCTTCACTGGATTTTTTTTCTATCAAATCATCAGGGATGTGGAGAAAGTGAAGTGGGAGTAAAAAGGAATGCCAGCATTGTTAAAGCAGCACTGTTCTCTTGGATGAGAATAAAACCCAGAATAATTAAAAAAAAAAGGAACAGAACTGCTTGGATGGAGTTTTACTAGACACAAACCTGTCGAGTGGTGAAATAAATATTCCCCAGACTTGTAACATGCTTGGCAATGAGGATGGGGGCAGAAATTGCCCCGAAATGCTGGAGAAGGGGGACAGAATCCCTCCCTGAGTAGCAGGGAGAGACAGAGCACGGCAAGCAGAGCCATGTGCACGGCGCGGACGTTCCCCTTCCCTTAGGTGGCCAGCGACTGAGTCCGCGGGCCATGGAGGGAAGCCCAAAGGAGCCGGGTCTCAGTCGCTGCTCTCGGTGCTGGCTGCAGTGGCAGGGGACACACGGGGAGAACCGCTCTGTGCCGGGGGCCCTGCTGAGAACCACCAACCGCCCACGTTTACCTGATAAACTGGAGAGGACTGGGCTGTCCTGGCTGCTCCTCCTCCTCTCCAAACATGAGGTCAAGGCAGGACCTGAGGCCTTCCAGGAAGACAAGTTGTCCCCGTTCTTTGGCAGCGGTCAGACTGACTCCCTCGGGAGAGGAAAACACAACGTTGAAGAGCGACCAGCTTTGGAGCGAGGGTGCAAACAGAACCAAGCAGACCCACAGCCGGTCTTTATCAAGTCTCATCTAAACGCGCCAATAAAGTCAGAGTCTCCCGCACAGGGGATGAAACAGGCGTCTGTCACACACACTGCTGGGCACATTCGCTTTCCTGTGTCTTCCTAGGACAAAAAAAACCAAACAGTGATATGGGGGGCTCAGACATCCTGGAACTGCTCCTGGGAAGACAATTTTCTCTGTTGCACGGGAGAAAAACAGCGGCTTATCCAGAGGCAGGGAGGGGATGGGTACAGACTTCTCCACAACGCCCCAAGGACCCTGCTGTGAGCAATGCCTTCGCCCTCCCTTCTTGGGTGGCGAAAGCCTTCGGTTTTCACCATCTCCGAGTCATCGCTGCGGCAATAACAGCTCCCTGGCACAAACCACCTGAGCGAGGCACGGCCCGGACCGGGACAACGTCGTGGGCTGGCCACCCCGACGCTTGCACAGCGCCCGGGAGAGAGCAGCGCGGCCGGGGCTCCGTGGGAAGTAGCCACAGCCCTGACTCCCCTTCGGAGAAGGAGGAGGGACCACGACAAACTGCCTGGGGCCGTGACTTCCACCAGCCAGGGCTACTTTTGCCAGCAATTTTATAGCTCCTCAGCTCACTGGTAACCACATCAGTCCGCCTTTCAGGAGAAAATGTAGTGCCTGTTACTGACACAATCTCATGCGCATCATCTCCAAACCTCGGCCAAACTGTGTGTTTCCCAGCAAGAAGCAGAGCTTGGCTCCCCAGTGTGAGTTTCACAACGGGACTGCGATTTGTCAGAGTGGAACCAAGGAGCGTCAACGCCAAGATCCACAGCGTCCCAGCACCCTGGAAGTAGGGCAGTTGTGCAACGCGGCAGGGGGGCCGACAAGATGGCGAGATCAACGGTTTACAAAGAGTTCAGGAGGGTTTGGCTCGGTGCAGCATTGCTCAACGGGCAGAACTGGTGAGCCAAAGCAGGGAACCAGAAACATGGATCCTGAGAAAGCAGTTCCCGTGCCCCCTGAGAGGAGACATCCCTTCGGGATGCTGAGGTCTGGCACCCTCTGAAGAGGGTGGCTGAGCAGGAACAGTCAGGGACAGAGGCGAGTCCTGGGCAGGAGCAGGAGCAGGAGCCCTTACCTTAAGCCGGGACTGGCTTCTGCCTAAACGCTGGAAGAAGCACCCTGCACCGCTGGTGCTTTTGACCAGGAACTTTTTAAACATCACAGAAATACAGATTTTTTTTTGCTTATTTCCCAAGCAATCGTGCTGGGAGCTGCAGGACACTTGAGCACAGGGCCTGAGTTGCCCAGCAAGGGGAAGGCTCGTAGCTCTTCCCCCAGGATGGCGAGCACTGAACAGAGCGCTGTGCTTGGCGCTGTCCCAACCCCTTCTTTTGGAAAGGCCTCGGAGGTTTTCCAAGCATTTCCCGGTCCTCACGCCGCCCCTGAGAGCCACCGCGCTCTCTCTGCTCACACTTGAGAGGGAGACGCAGCAAAGTGATATGTCCACCTCTGCCTCCTGCTTTCTACCCCAGTCTGTCAGCTGCTCAACCTTCCTGTTCCTCTGACATCAAAACGTAAGTGCCAACATTTTAAATCCCCTTTTCTTCTCTTATTTAAAAAAAAAAAAAAAAAAGATTGTAAAGTCACATCTCGCGCATCTGATCAACGAGATAATTCCGACAAGGGGCTGGGCCCGGTGGCTTTGCGAGCGCGGCGTTTCCACACGAGGACCTCCAGAGAGAAGGACTGGGTGGAGAAGGAAGAGGTCCTTCCCTGGGAGAGTAACCCTGAGCTCCTGCAAGGTTTAGCAGTGGCCACGCGTTCGGCGTTAACGAGAGGAGCGTTCCCTCCCAGCTGAAATGCAAGGGGGAGATGCATTCATCAGGGCTGCTGCCAGGAAACGCCGTCTTAATTCCCACGAACGAGACTCTTGGAGAGCACAGGGCCCTTCGCTCTCCCTGCCACACCTCCCGCCGGCCCCGCGCCCAGCACAGGCTGATGCGGGCTGCGCGGGGAGGGGCTCGGCTTTGCAGGTGATTTTTGCAGATGTAGCGGCTTTCGCTCACTAAAACCGTGCCAGAAAGCAGGGCAGAAAGGGAAGCACCTTGGGCAACTGCAAGCACACATCATGGAAGAATTTCTGGCCAAGGACAGGAGAACCTTCACGTGGCAGGCCAGGGCATGGCCAGCAAATACCCAACGTGCCCGAAAGCGGGGCTGGGGTGCACGGCAGTCTCGCAAACCTCAACCCCCCCGTGAATTTTTGGAGGCCACAGGAGCCGGCATTTGCTGAAATGCTTTGCTACAGCAGTGGCTAAATTCACTATTAACGTCAATAATTCAGAAACTGATTTTAACTTGCTTCAGCCACTTCTTCCTGCGCATACTAACTCTCTGGACTTCAGATCAGCAAGAAAACAGTGTCCCCTCCCTAAAATACCCAGCAGCTCTGCGCTGCTACACCAGGGCCCGCCTGGACGACAGAGAGAAGGGCCGCAGCACAAGAAGGCAGCAGGCAGGGGCAGCGTGCTCGTGGGTCAGAGCAGGAATTCGATCCCCTCCATGCCATGACATTCCTGGGTGGATCCTGCAAGCCCAGTCTCATTTTCCAAGTGGGAAATCCCAGAGAGACAGCGCGGGATGGAGACCTGGACTCACCCCACTGCAGTCGTCTCTGCCTGTCTCCCAGCTAGCGGCCTGCCTGTTGTAACCGCTGGAAGCACAACAGCTCGGAAGCGGTGGAAAAAGTGCTGAAAACGGCCAACGGCACCTGCCTGGCTGCCACAGACACCACACACTGCAGAGCCGCAGCGCTGCACAGCACCCAAACAGCGTGCGTTACCCGCCCTGAAAGCTCTCATTACCTCACAGCACCGCGCTCCACTATTGCCCGGAGCGCGCAGGCATTATCTCTGGCAATGTCTCATTTATCGATCGAGCCCAGAAACGCTTCTGAAACAGCAGCTCGGCGTGACTGCAGCTGCGAGCCCCACCACGGAGCACAGTTGCTCCCGTCCGCCCGAGGTGCGGCCCGCCGGCCCACCAGCTGTGACGTCCCCTCAAACCACAACGGCCGCTCGCTGCTGGCCGTTTCATAAGGGAAAGCAAAATATTTTCAGGAGAGAAGTAGTAACGCTGCGAGGCAGCGGGCGTTAGCTGAGACAGCGAAGGCAGCCGTGGTACAAAGTGCGACGGTCTGTGATCAGGCAGCTGGGCAAGGCCTCTCCTGCAGCACAGATTCCCGCAGGGGAACGCGGAGGTGGCCAGGCAACGCCCTCCGGTCTGTGATCCCAGCGCGGTGGCGGGGGACAGGGCAGCGGGCAAGAGGGAGACCAAATGGGGACAAGTATGTTTTTCCCCTTAAACAAATCAAACATTGTACAAATGAGGGTGGGAAGACCAACCTGGCAAACGGCTCTGGTGCCAGTAGTCTTGCAACAGCCCAGCGTGTTCTCTGCAAGGTCATGACAAATAACATTAACTGTCCCTTAAAATTAAGTGCAGATCCTCATGAAAAGAGCAAAATGTGCAGAAAAGGAAAAGCACAAAGCTAGTATTGCAGAGCCAGCATAGGCACAAAAATCCAGGGAAGCTGTTTCCTGCAAGTAAAAATACATCACTGCATTCAGCTAATGCATAAAGAACTGGTTCTGGACTGCTAAAACCCGGCAGCACTGCGGGCAAGCAGCGCGCAAGGTAAGCGTTACTTCAACTGTGTAGAAATATTCAGTATATCACCGAACATCTGCTGCTGGAAGGACCAGAGCCACAAAACGTCGCCGTAAAGACTGCAGAATACAACTCCAGCTCCAGAACCCTTCCTCCCAGGCCTGAAACCACGCCATTCCCAGCAGGAACGGCAGCATCACTAAGTTATCAACCTCTCCCAGCTGCAGTCACGTTCAAGTGCGTAATCTTCTGCTAGGAAGAGACAGAGAGCCAGGCAGCTGATCTTCAGCTCGCCCCTGAGGAAGAGGAGATGGGAAGGGAGTGGTCGTTTGCTAAGAGTGAAAGTACCCTGCCACCCAGCCTGATGTGTTCGTTTAGGCAGAGGAGGATTAAAGCAAAGATAAGATCCTCTGGGAACGCAGACAGATATAAATAACTGATGTTACGACCTGCAGCTCCTCGGAGCTTAGGAAGAATTCAGCACAACCAACCGCACGGGCACCTGTGAAGTTATAATGCCAGACTGACTCAGACGTGACACCAGCGGGACAGGGACAGCCCATCGCTGCGGGCAGACGTAACCGCTCCGCGGAACTCCCCCGAGCAAACGGTATTGTTCTTGCCACCTCCCTTCGCGCCAGTAACCTTTTGTTGAAGCATCAGACAGCAAACCGTTTCGATCCGCGTGTGCTCTAGCTAATCCTCCTGTTCTCTTCTCAGCTTCTCCCACGAGGGAGGTGACAACAGCGCCTGTTAAAAGCATACGCACAAGCTGCGCGCCGGGAGATTTCACCGCGTTAGGGAACACACCGACAAACACGGTTCTGCTTTCAGAGCAGGCAAGGTTCCCGTATGAACCCGAATCTCCCACCTACACCGGTCGCTACGCCCTGCTTCCTGTCCCACTGAGCAAGTTCCCCGCAAGATTTCCTCCTCTCCGCCACAGGAACTGTTCGGTGCTCGCAGAGGCTGGCTTGCTCAGCAGCGGGGAATCGGCTCCGCGGGGGAATCACGCCGAGTTTCTGACGGAGGCAAAGCTCCACGTGGAAAGGCTTCGTTCGCTCAGTCCATTTTACGTAACTGAGGTCTGAGCTCTCAGACCACTGATCTCCTTTTAAAAGGTAAAAGCCGAGTATTAAATAAAACGCAGTTGTTTAGCAAGCATTGAAACTCACCCCAGATTTACAGCGGGGAACACCCTTACTGAAACACCTCAAAGTCTTTACGAGCAGCAGCACTGCCAGGACTTCCAGCAGAACCAGAGGAGGAAGGACCAACGCAAGCGCTCATCCCTTCGGCCCTGGAAGGTCACCTGGAGCTCACAACCGAGAGATGCATGTAAAGCCAGAGCTCAGACTGATTTATTGATGCTGGGAATGAGCCTGCCTACTTTGTTTCTCCGTTTCCTCTTTTCAGGGGACACATAATCCTTGCCTGACTTAAGGCAGGAAATGGGAAGGAAGTGGGAAGGAAATCTGTAAGAACCCACTCAGCGCTTGTGGCGCTCAAACAGATGGCCTGGCCCAGAGGCCAAAGCATACAGGTGTCCCTCTAAACGCACAGGTGTCCCTCTAAACGCACAGGTGTCCCTCTAAACGCACAGGTGGTTCGGCCTGAAGCACTTCAGCACAGCGTAACCACAGACAGAGGACGAAGTCACCTCAGGAGCTCCCGGGCCATGCAGCGGGTGCATCCCGCAGGCATACAGCGCGGCCGCAGAACACAGACACCACGGCATTCTTCTCCTCAGAGCGCTAATGAAACTGCATCTACCAGTCTGGGCCTGTCTGGGGAACGCTGATCTCCAGAAAACATTTCTAAGCAGAAAGGAAGTTCAGCTCTTTGCCCTCTCCGGGGCAGGGCCCTTGCAGTGAGCCTCGTAGCCAGGCTTTTGCCCTATATCGCACCCCTTCTCCAGCCAGAACTGCTCTCCATCCCACGCCGCAGGAGCGCCGATCCCGACTGGCCCCATCAAGATCTGAAAACATTTGCTCACGTGGAATTCCCATTCCCAGTTCTCATTCCTTTCCAGCCAACAGAAACTACCCGGACCTGTAATTATTAACCTGCGCCGAGAGACTTACCAGCTTCTGCGCGACGACGTTATAGTGACTGAAGGACTGGAGCAGCGCCACAAAGCAAACCTTACAGCCAGCTGGGTGAGAACACAAAAAGACACGTTATTTCAATTCTGCAGGCTGCCGTTATCAAAGCACACACATCACAGCAGCCAGGCTCCAAATCCATCTCGGAAGGCTGAGAGTGAGACAGGTCTAGGCAGCCCCTCACGTGCTCATGGCTGGGCTTTCAATTTTCACCTTTCTACAGGATTTCCGCACTGGGGAAAATGTTAGTTGGTCTAAAAAGAAAGGAAAAGAACAAGAGAAAGATGGCATAAAGAAAGGAGAAGGCCCCTTTTCTGTCTCATGCCATCCTGCCCTGGGATCTCCTGGCACCCTTTGCTGGTACTGCTGCAAGGAGGCCAACGGCCGACCGTGACACGAACGACCGAAACCACTGATGTGCCAAAAGTCCCCGTTTTGGCCCTCACAGGACAAGTGACCTTGACTGGAAAAACACACAGAATACGCAATTTTGACAAAGACACCCTGCTAAAATGCAATTTTGAAAAACCCACCATGTGACAACCTGGCCTCATGGTTTGGGTATGAACAAAATCAGCGTGTTTGTTTCCCCCAGCCAGAGAGCGGGGCGTGGACATCAAGCGGCCAGAAGCCAGCGGCGCCAGTGAGCCTTCCCCGGCCCCCTGGGAGCTCCCACGCGTTCCGAGCTGAGTTTCAAACCCGGCAGGTACAGCCCGACCAAAGCTGCTGGGCTGGCTGCTGTGCCAGCAGAAGGCTGGGGGAGTCCATGAATCCAGCGCCCGCTTTTCCGGGGCTGGCAGGTTACGTACAGGTGAAAGCGTTAGCAGAAAAGTAATTAGGCAGCTCGCCAGGCTCTTTGTTTGTTTCTTTACTCACTACTAGCTTACTTATTTGTAAGTTGTTCCCGATACGTTCTAAAACACCTAGCTAGTGAGGGAATTACAGCCAACAGCTCGCTGTCAGCTGCCCAGGTGATTTACAGCGTTCACAGCACTAATGACGAAACAAGGCGCGCGGGCGTTACGGGACATGCCCAAGGAGACAGAGCAAGTCCCAAGAACAAGTCAGGACTGGGATCCATAAATCCCAAGCCCAAAGCCTTGCGCTAATCTGAAGGTGCCTCATGCTCTGCAGAGCCAGCCTCTGCTCGCACAGAAACACTTTACGCCGAAGGAGCCTCCGAGGAGCAGGCGAAGGCAAGGCCTTGCCCCGGAGAGTCCTGCTGCCGACGTACCTCTGAGGTAGAAGGAGAGGAAATGGTGCACCAGGAAGCTGCCATCTGTTCTGGAGTCTCGCAGCAGCGTGAATTTACCCTGAAAAAGAAGCAGCAGAATCACTTAACAGAGGAAGATGAGGGCGCAAACTGCTCCGGGTTCCATCTTGGCAGACAAGCCGCGTGCTCAGGCCTGCGGGCGGGGGCGACTCCGCAGGTGTCAGAAAAAAGCGGACGAGCAGCGCTCCAGCACCCACCCGCTCACAAAGGGACGCCAGCACTCCTTCCAGACACAGCCCACGGGGGGGTCAACAGCCACCCTCTCCGATCCCAGTCCGCTCTCCCACCGCCACAGCCAGCGTCACCGTGCGCTTCAAACGGCAGCCCCGCTACAGCTGCTGCTTCCCCTGTCCCCAGACAGCCCTCCCTACCCCCTGCTCCAGGCTCACCTCAAACACGCCACGTTCAGAGCAGAAAACCTTATCTCCAAAACACGTTTACTGGAGCAGAGCACTCCACACGAAGTACGTGCCGTGTTTTGATCACAGAGGAAATTAATTCCGTTCATCAGTGCATGCTTGTTATCACCACCAGCCTCATGGAGGCATTTGTTTCCATTAAAACCTCAGTCAAGATGTTTCTTCAATCAATACAAATCTCAGAAGGGCTGCTTTTCGTCACAAAGAACTTATCAATGCATTTTTTAAAATCTATTAGAATAAAAAAATAATTTAAGAGCCCTTTGCCGCAACCAGCAATCTGCCCACAGGCAATGCACAGGTCCTCTACGGGAGCGAACTCCCCGCTGCCTAAAGCGTGTTGTAGCGTGGTGCCAATGGAACAGCAAACACCGAACCGGGAACGCAAACCGGAGGCCGGGGTGGAGAAGTGCCCCTCTGCCTCAGAGAGCGAGCTCTTTCCCACCCAAAAAAAGGGTGATGCCTCTGTGGGCGCGACAGGAACAGCAGGCATCACCCCACCGAGATGCACGCTCCGCGCCAAGCCTGGAGCAGTCTCTGCGTGCAAACAGCACAAGCGCAGACGTTGGGAGGTTCATCCGCTGCGGGGCTCCATCCCCTCCCAGCCCTCTGCTCCCCCGCAGCGGCAGGCTGCGTGCTGCCCCGCGTCCCTCCCTCGCCTGCCAGCTCGCTCCCCTGCTCCCACACACGCTGCGCGGAACACCTGAGCCTTCGGAGCAGGCATC
>WHYT01014401.1:13222-31628 GCA_009806455.1 Tetrax tetrax
GAAAGGAGGAAGGAAAGGAGGAAGGAAAGGAGGAAGGAAAGGAGGAAGGAAAGGAGGAAGGAAAGGAGGAAGGAAAGGAGGAAGGAAAGGAGGAAGGAAAGGAGGAAGGAAAGGAGGAAGGAAAGGAGGAAGGAAAGGAGGAAGGAAAGGAATAAATCGGGTCCCCGCAGCTCCTGCGCGTGAGAGGCTTCCCCCTGCTGCCAGGCCAGAGGAATTCTCCTCCTGAGGAGCAGGTGAGTCCTGGCCGCACCACCAGGACCTCGTTTGCCGGCAGGCAGAAACCCCATGGCCCCCACGGGACCCCCCAAAACCCTCGTTTGCCACCGCAGACGCGCGGTCTGACTCCTTTCCCCCATCCGCACCCCCTTCTCCAGCCCAGAAAGACGCTGCTGGGGACGAAGCGGTTCCAAAGGCAGGGCCTTCTCGTAGCGCCTTCTCCAGCCCGTTCCCTCCACGCTCCGCTTCCACGCTCTTTCCGCCCGCGGGCTACGAAGCAGAAGCTGCAGCTGCTTGTTCCAAACGGCCGCAAGTCCCTCGGCGGGGCAGCAGCGGGTGTCGCAGTCGATACACCCACACGGGCGGCCGC
Organism: Tetrax tetrax; assembly: GCA_009806455.1. NCBI lineage: Eukaryota > Metazoa > Chordata > Aves > Otidiformes > Otididae > Tetrax > Tetrax tetrax. Next base: position 13,809 of record WHYT01014401.1, read on the forward strand.
TCCACCCACCCCCCAGCCCCGCGGCGAAGGCGTTTGCCAGCGCTCTGAAAACGGCACAAACCGAGCGCCGAGACGCAAGGATCGGAAGGGCAGAGATGGGAAGAAGAGACGCGCCAAGGGCCGATGCTTTTTAAGCAAGCGGGACACGGATTTCCAGCCAGCGGCACGCCCCACGGACCGCGTCTCCCAGGTGGGAGAGCCCGAGCCCAGGCCCAGACTGCGTGGCTCCGCGCAGCAAGCGGTGATGCCGAGGGGCGCAGAGGGACTTGCGAAAGAAGAATACTCATGATTTACCACTGGGTTACTCCATATTGCAGTGTGTTCACTCCATCTCCCAGCTCTGGCGGCAGGGAACACCGCTGGTTCTGCAGCCAGCCATATGCTGGTGCTACGCTACCGCCAGACACGGCGACAAAGAGGAATCCGGAGCGCGTCTCCGGAACCAGGCTCATGGATGGGAGCATCCCTGCGCGTCCCACCGCTCCGCCAACAAACCCCACCTTGGAGCACAGGCTTTTCTCCACCAACACTCAGACTGCACCACGGGCTCCTCACTCAGCATTCCACGTGTGTTAAAAACCCAGTCACCAACCCACAGGAACCACCGGGATGTGGGAATCACACAGCCTCGGCTTATCACAGAATCACAGACTGGTTTGGGAGGGAAGGGCCCGTTAAAGCCCACCCAGCCCAACCCCCCTGCACGGAGCAGGGACATCTCCAACCGGATCAGGTTGCTCAGAGCCCTGGCCAACCTGGCCTGGAATGTTTCCAGGGATGGGGCATCCACCGCCTCGCTGGACAACCTGGGACAGGGCTCCACCACCCTCACAGTGAAGAATTTCCTCCTTAAATCCAGTTTAAATCTACCCTCTTCCAGTTTAAACCCATCACCCCTCGTCCTGTCACCCCAGGCCCTGCTGAAGAGTCTCTCCCCACCTTCCCTGCAGCCCCCTCTGGGCACTGGGAGCCGCTCTCAGCTCTCCCCGGAGCCTCCTCTTCTCCAGGCTGAACAGCCCCAGCTCTCCCAGCCTGGCCTCACAGCAGAGCTGCTCCAGCCCTCTCAGCATCTGCGTGGCCTCCTCTGCACCCTCTCCAACAGCTCCACGGCCTCCTGACGTTGGGGGCTCCAGAGCTGGACGCAGCGCTGCAGGGGGGTCTCAGCAGAGCGGAGCAGAGGGGCAGAATCCCCCCCCTCACCCTGCTGCCCACGCTGCGGGGGTGCAGCCCAGGGTGCCGTTGGGTTCTGGGCTGTGAGCGCACGTTGCCGGCTCATAGTTTCAGTTTATCCTTCACAGACAGCGACACCACTACCACCAAGCCTTAGCCAAAACCTCTGCCAGGTTTGCTTCGAGCCTGGAGGGCCTGACCCCCACCCAGCAGCGCTCCCTCATTTTTCCCCAGCGCTGCTTCCCCACCAGCGCAGCCTTGTCCCGCTCGGGCAGGCTGACAAGGAATCACCTCACTGGTATTTCGCCGCTGCCCTACTCACGTTGTAAACTCTACAAGGAGGGAAAAGGGGGAAACTCAGATTTACAAAATAAATTATCACCCCAAACCTGCTTTTGTTACCTAAGCTAGTACCTATCAGGGAAAACATGGAGCAAGATGTAACACACGCATATTTTATTCAATTTTTACCTGAAGTGCTTCCCGGCTTTTACACAGGGTGTTTAGTTACAGCGTAATTTCATCAGCTCAAAAGCTGCAAGGATGAACCGAATTAAATTAGTGGCCTAAAGGGAGAGAAACCTCAACATACAGCCCGGAGGAGCGCTGGGGAGCCGGTTTTACCCCCCTTTTCGCCGTTACTCACGCCACGCCAGCCACCGGCCAGGGCCCGGCCCCTCAGCAGCGGCGGATACCGGAGCCGGGGCCGCGAGGGGCGGCGGGGAGCCAGGCCCGGGCGGAGGGAAGGGCCCTGAGGCCGGTAACGGCGCCGGGAGAGGCCGAGGCCGCCGGTAACGGCCCGAGGAGGCCCCGCCTCTCCCGGCAGGGCTCCCGCCGCCCGGACTACAGCTCCCAGCAGGCTCCCCGCTCCCTCCCGCCCTGCCCTCTCACCGTCTCCGGTCGCTGCGGGCAGGCGTCCAGCAGCTCGTTCAGCTCGGCGAACATGGCGGCCCCCGGGGCAACCGGCCGCTTCCGGCCGCGGGGACAGAGCGGCGCATGCGCTCCGCGGGGCCGCAGGGCGCCGCCTGCTGGCGGGGCGGGGAGTCGCGGCGGGGTCCCCTCGGGGGTCCGGGCCGGGGATGGGGGGGTCGCCGACGGGTTCGGTCCTGCCCCGGAGGGGGTCCCGGGGGGCTTTAGGGACGTTAACGCCGCCTTCCCGGCCGGCGTCCCCCTCAGCCCGGTGCCCTCGGGGCCTTGGCTGGGGAGGGGGCTCCGGGTGGGCCGCCCCCAGCCGCTGCCGCTGGTTCGGGCGGGTCCCGCTCGCGGGGCGCGGCCTCGCCCGTGGCTGGGCTGCGCCGGGATCCCGCCAGCCCGTCTGCAGCAGCACCGCTCCGTCCCCGACACCCGGTCCCAGCACCGAACCGGCCTGCAGCCGGGCCTGCTGGGCCTGGGCCCCGGCCCCGGGGTGCCCCCACCCCCCTTTGCCGACTGCGGGGCGCGGGGTGTATGCACCGGATACAGCGTGCCGCGGGACTGGGGGATACTGCGGGATATTTGGGGTCTGTTACTCTCTTAATATCTCCTGTTCCATCATTAGCGCATTCGAGCGCCGCTAAACATCCGTTCCACGCGCTCAAAGAACGAGCCGCAGCGGCTGAGCAGTAACGGCAAACTTACAGCCTGTAACTGCAAAAATCCGCATTATTTCGTCTTTATTTTCACCCGTGTGCCTGCACGTGCGTTTGTTATGGCACTCAGTTCACCCTTCCGTCTCACTGCCCCGTCGAGGCTTTGGTAACCCTTGGTTTTCATCCCGGAGACGAGGGATTGTCCGGCTGAAGGGAGCCGTGCCGGAGCGCGGGATGTGCGGGGGGCTGGAGAGGAGACTCCAGCCTTGCGCTGCCTCTCTGCTGCGAGCTTCAGGGGACATCAAACGAGGCCGACGCACGGCAAGCGGCGAGCCGGAGGGAGGAGACGCCTGCGGAGTTTAGCGTGGGGCTCCTCGGAACCACGCGTTCTCACTACTCTGAGCAACCTGATCTAGTCAGGGATGTCCCTGCTTCTTGCAGGGGGGTTGGACTAGATGACCTTTGAAGGTCCCTTCCAACTCTAACCATTCTATGATTCTACTGAAGGTTTATGTGGGTTTAGGAGGGTGAATCCACAGGAGGAGGGGAAGAGAGATCTCCTGAGGGAAGGCCCTGAGCTGCGAGTCGCTGGGGCCTGGGAGAAGAGCTGTGGGAACACACGGAGTGCTTGCCTCGGCTGCCGTCTTCCCTCGCCTTCTGGTGAGGACGACGGTTGTGGAGAAGATGGCGGGCTGTGCAGATATTTGGCTGAGCCATTGCAGCTGTTCTGCTCTCTTTATTTCCTATGTTTGTATCTGTATTATCTGTAAAATGCACCGTCCTGTTCTCCATCCCTTCTTCAGCGTGCTTAGGAATACGCTGGATGAGCCAGGTCCCAGCCCAGACCCTGAGATATCCCGTCTGTAACCGCTCTTGGTGGCAGACACCGATCATTTGTGTCAGCCCTTTGCCTCCTGTGTTTTAACCAGTTATTTAGCTGTGAAAGGACTTCCTCTCTTACCCTTTGATGGCTTCATTTCTGTAAAAGCTTTAGCTGAAAGCTTTTTTAAAAAAGTCCAAAACGCTTTGCTTTTGTTTTCCTACCCTTTCATGGAGCTGGGAACCTGGGTCTGGTCTCAGGGAGTCCGGTGACCAGCTAAGTCCCTGCTCTGTGTCGGTGCAGCCAGAGCCTTAATTCCTTCGCCGCCCTTTGAAATAGTCTGGCTCTGGCTCCTGCTTCACACGGTCTGTCTGCAGAGCCCCGTTCTGCGGCACTGGGAGCTCACAGGCGGCGAAGAACCCAGAGATGTTCCTACCTGGGAGCTCTCTGTAGGGCTGCATTTGTATGCTAGCGAATATGCCGTTTTCAGACCCCCTTTTGTCTGCGCTGTCGCGTCTCGCTCTCTGTAGCACTTTTCCTTCCAGCTCCTTCAGGAGCCGCAGAGCCCTAAATGCCTTGGAAATGAAATGTAAAATCCTCTCTTTCTCTCTTTGCAGCGAGAAGGGGACCAAAGCCGCATGCAAAGTACAGCTGCATCTCTCAAAACACCTCTTGTCCTTCTTAATATATTCCTTCTCACATTCCGTGACTTGTTACCGCGTGAAGGCAGTGAGAATTCTGCTGTTAAAACTGTTGCCTCTCCCCTCCCATCTGCTTCGTGCTTATTTGCAGGATTTACAATGCAGCAAACCTTGTCGGCGCTGCGTAGCGGAGCCATATGGCATCCATAGGTAACAATGCTGCTCACAATTAAGCTCCTCTGCCGTGCCAGAGCAGCGAGTAAAAAGCTATCCGTGGCTCAGAGCAGAAAAAAAAACCCAGCTGAACAAATCAAAACAATTAATCTTGCCGTGTTTGAGGTAATTTCCCAAGAGGGAAGGTTAACTAAAAGCACCGGGCTTCTTGAAAAGGATTTTTAGGCAGAAGGCACTTGGATTGACCTCCATTGACGCCTCCATGGCGTTTCTCCGAGACGCCAAGATGCCTGTGCTCCTTATCGCTGAGCTGCCCGGGATATTCCTGTCCCTTTGGATTTTAACGCACAAATCAAATTACGCCGCAGCAAAAGGAGCGTAGCAAAGCGGGAGGGTTTTCTTGTCGTCGGATAACTCCGTTGTCGCCGGTGTAATGCTAAATGCTTCAGTGATGCTTTGAGGCATAAAAGATCATTAGTGCTTGGAGGCCAGAGGAGGTTAATGAGAGAGCAGATGTTGGGCTGGGTCAATGGCCGGGGAAGAAAAGAGACGCGAGTTGTCCCTTTAGCTCAGCTGGCGTTCGGGGGAGAAATTCAGCGCGCTCAATGCCGGGGCCTTGACACGGCAAAAAGCAGCTGGAGGGAATAATGGATGAGCCCAACCAGGTGCCGAGTTTCTCTGAAGAAATGCAAGAGCCTGACTTTGAAAAGAATTTCTAAGCCGGCGGGTCCCTCCCTGTGACCGCCAGCGGGAAAAGGGAGCGCGGAGCCCGGCGCGAGGGGCAGGGCTGCCGCCAGCCCCGGCACTGCCGCTGTTACTCCAGCACAGCTCTCCGCTCGCCCTGCCGTCACCCCTCTGCCGTTAGCAGCAGCCCTTTTCCGTAGGAAAAGGAGGGGAAAACTGGTTTCTTTTTGTCGCGCTAGCAATGCAGACATCTGGCTTGTTTCCTTCCAGCTTTTCTGCGCTTCGCGAAGGAGCGGCGAACGCCGGAGCTGGCTGTGTCCGGCTCCTGATACCGAACATCACTGCCTGCCGCTGTGTTGGGGCTCTTCCCGCAGATCCCGCAGATCCCGCAGACCCGCCCTGTGCCCGCTGGCCGGCACGGGACCTCGCCGTGTTCCTCGGGGACCGGCTCAGAAACGCAGAGCGTACAACGGCCGAGTAGCACGCGAGGAGCGGTGGCTCCCGCCTTCCTCTCTCCTTTAGCGCGGCAGCGGCTGGGAGAAGCCGTGCTGCTGGAACGCAGTCCCGCGGGTGTCTGCAAAGCCTCCAGTCTGCGATTCCCCTACCAGGCTGTAGGGAGAAAGCGCCAGGGAGGAGACGGGGAAAATAAATACGGATTTTGGTGCCTGGGAGCCAGGATGCCTGAGCACGGGGAGCCCAGCGCTGCCTTTAAAAGACACCTACAAAAGAAAAAAAGGGCACGACAGCAGCAGTGCGTACATCTTGCTCTGCTTCTCCTCACGCTGGTTACGTGGAGCCCGGAGCCAGATACACACGTCAGGGTGGGGTTCATCTCACGTCTGGGGATTCGTTGTCCTGGGAGATTTTATGGGGGACTGGTATGACTGGGACAGAAGAAATACACAGTGAATTGAGAAAATAGATAGGAAAGGCAAGGATTTTTATTTTTTCCCTTTTCAAATCTTACCTTTTGCCCACTTGTGTACGTATATACATATATATACCTCTATAGCAGCTATTTAAAATGTGGGAGAAAATGATGAAGAATTACCCTTCTGCCAGCCGCCAGTGAAGATGAAGCTCATAAACCTGTTCCGCAGAGACGACGACTCTGGCAGGGGACGGAGGAGCAGGCCTGACATTTCTGACGAGGAAAAAGCAGAAGCGTTGCGGGATCACTGAGCATACGGCTGGAGGGATTCGGCGAGGTCGTGTGGATAGAGCAGCACCTGCCGCCAGGCAAAATCAGCTCAGCTTAAACCTTTCTTGACAGATGTTTGTCCAGCCTGTTCCTAGGAACCCGCAGCGACCACGGCTCCGCACTCTCCCTTGCCACTTCTTTCCGACGCCTCGTTATCCCCGCTTTGGTCTCTCGTGGAAGCCAAGCATCCTTTGCTACGTTTAACCGTGGCTTGTTTGCTTATTGCCAGTGCCTGCGGAGAATAATTTACAGCATTCATAAAGTAAGAAAAAAAAAGTAAAATGGAGTTTTGATTCAATTTTCAGGTCACCTTTAAAATGGGCTTTACCGTTTTGAAGCAAAATGCCTCCTGGCTCTCTGTCTCTGAGGGCCTTTTCCAGCAGAGACTGAAAAATCCCCGGGAAGCGCGCTGGAACCAGCGTGGCTCCGCCGGCGAAGGTGTCACAGCGGGGAGCCGCCGAGATCCTGAGGATGGCTGGGAGCAACACGGGATGAAAGCAGGCAGAGCAAGAGCCGTCCTCCTCCTCTCCCCGGTGCGGGTGTTGGCTCTCCAAAGACACCGCTCTGCCCGTCCCATCCGCTGACACCCCTCATCCCTCACACTTCTGACTCTGTTCCTCGTTTTGCCCTGCCCTGCTTTTCTTCTTGCCTCCCTGGTCCCCCCTTCTGCAGCACTTCCTTCTCCCAGCTTTTCCTCACGGAGCTCTCCCATGGCTCTTTTTGATTTCCTGCCCTTTATTTCTCCCGTCCAATGTACTCAGCAGCCCAAGGACGATGCAGACAACTTCAGAGATCCACTTCTCCGCTCCACGGCTGTATCCCGGTGTCACCACATACAGGAGAGAGCTCTAAAGCTGCAGGAGAACCTCCTCATTTTCTCCCAAACCCTTCCTGAGACCTCCTCTTTTCTTTCTCCTTACGGTTAGGAAATGCTTCCTAATTTCCCCCTGAACAGCCACTTCCACAACTGAAGTTCGTCATTTGGAGTTCTCCTTTTTTTGGAGGGGTCTTCTGTTCCCAGCCTTGTTGAAGCCCTTTTACACCCTGTGAGACTCCTCCCGTGTCTCCCTTGGTCTTCGGTTCCCCGCGCTGCCCACCCCACCCCGCAGCCGCTGGCTTTTCTGGAGCTCTCGTCTTTCTCCTCGCTCCCTCCAAAACCTGCTCCCGTGGGCTGCATCTTTCCTGAAGTGGACTCGGTCTCGTAAAGCCTTCTCCGTCCCTTCTGCTACCTGGAGGGTCTGAGGTGGCTTTAACTGGTTTGGTAAGCGCCGCAGGATGAAGGTCAGGAGACAGCTAACCTGTCTGCGTGCACTGTTTATTCTTGATTATTGCAATGAACTCTCTCGGTGGAGAGCAGTGTTTTATTTGTCGTGGTGGGCATCTCCTTGCAGCTGACATTTTTACAGACTGGCTTAAAAAAAATAAAACCCAACAGTGAAACCCTCGAGTTCTCAGCCTCCTTTGTCGGCCGCCTTCCTTCTTCCCTGGGTCTGGCCCAACGCTCCCTTGCTCCGTCTCCTGCCGACGCCGTCTTTTCCTCTCCCTCTGAACGATTCTCCCCGTTTCCATCTCAAGCCGTGCCTTGGCCTTTCCGATGTTTCCCCACGTGCTTACGCCACTCTTGTAGCTGCCCTCGGTAACTGGACCACGTTCCCACTTGCTGGAAACTTTTCTCCTCCAGCCTGAGGCCAGCGAAGAGCTTGCGACGTAGCCGAGCGGGTTCCTACCACGTTTCCTCTCGGGATGGCGCGCGTGTGTGTTTTTTTGCATCGTTTCTTTGAAGAACTGCCGGTTTCCCTAACCCCTTTCACCTTTAAACGTGCCTCCCGTGAGATCTGACTTACCGGGGTGGCTCAAAGCGGTGGCAGAGAGGGGCTGCCGCGGTGACAGCCACCCCCAGAGCTTCGCTAGCGTCAGCCAGCGCGCGCCCGACTGCTTTCCCACGCTGAGCGTTTTACAGCTGGTGAGGCTGAGAGGATTTTGCTTTTCTCCTCTCTTTAAATCCAACACAGAGTCAATTTAATACTGGATTCCCTCCCTGTTAGCCTGAGACTGAGAATAATGGAGTAATTGGTACCTCCCGTCATGAAATACGGAGATCCAGATGTTTTCGGGCTGCGCAAATACCAGGTGAGGGTCCCGCAAGCCGGAGGTAGCCCAGCAATGGTGGAAGACCTGGATGGCAGCAGAGATGCTCCCACCACCTCCCCACAGTGACCTGCAGGACGGGTCTCCTCCCAAACGTGCCTTTGGGTCACCGGGAAGCATCCTGAGCTCCCCACGCAGCCATCCCGTGCTGGGGGGTTGGCGGAGCGGCTCCCTGGGGTGGTCCAGGTGGGTCAGGAGCGATTGGGAATGGTCCCTCAAGCCTGACTCTCCTTTCTCCACATCCTGGGAGGCTGGAGTTGGGACAGCAAGGGTGGGGTTCATCTGACCTCACGTAGACGTGTACAACCAGAGCTGGGCTACGCCTGCAGCCCAAGGGAGCCGGGCGTTCTGCGGCGGAGGACGCGCATCAGGTAAGCACGGATCAAGGGAAAGGAGCCGGCCAGCCTCATCTTCCGAGGGCATTGAGTGCGGCTCGGGGCGCGCACAGCCTGCACGGAGCCGCTGCTCCCACCCCTGCTCCCCTCCTTCGCTGCCCCGGCCAGGCCTTGGCCGGTGAATCGGGGACTCGGGCTATTTTGTTTCGGGCAGCCGGAGCTCGTCAGGAGGAAGAAAGGCTCCTTGTCTCGGGGTCGCGGCTCCAATCCCGTTCTGTGTCTGCGAGAGAAAGGAGGACGACAGAGCGAGGAGAACGGACCCGCTGCCGATGCCAATTCCCGTCCCTCCGCGCCCCGCGTCCCGTGCCAGCCCTCGCCTGGCCGCAAAAGGCCGCCTCCCCTCCCGACGAACTCCCCAAGCATTTCCATCCAACAGCCGCCGCCGCCTCGCGTTCCGAGGCGATCGGGCGTTTGGTTAAAGCCCGTAAGTTGCTTTGTTGGCTGGGAGGCAAATTCCTCCGCAGGGCCTGTGAAATCGGCTCCGCTGACCGGCACGGCGGACGCGCTCCGCCGTCCCCCTGCTCTCCCCGTGCCCGGCCCCTCGAGTGACCCCGGCTGTCCCCATGCCCCCGTGTGTGCAAACCGCGCTCCTCCCTCCTTCGGTGCTCTGGCACAGAGCGGGAGGAGAGCCCCTGGGCCGGGGACGTGCTGCGGCCCGAGGGGGAAACCGAGGCACGGCGAGGGACGCTGACCCCGGAGGGAGACGGGGATCGGAGTTGGGTCTTCACGTGGGAAGTGGGAGCGCGCCGGGTGGGTGAGTAGGGTCCGAAGCGGGGCGCACAGCGAGGAGGGGAATGATGGGGGTCAGACCGGTGCCCCAGAGCAGAGAACAGGGACCCCCAGCTCTCATAACACGTGTGTTACAAACCCAATTTTGCCCCCAGTCCAGCTGAGTCCCTACACCCGTGTGGGTGAGCAGCCGCAGCCCGGAGCGCCGCGTCCGGGACGACACCCGTCCCCTGCGCTGCTCCTCGGGGCCACCCCTCCCTGCTCCGAAACCAGGGGGTGACACGGCGGAGTTCCCGCTGCCCGTCTGCTGCTGGCCGGCAGAACGGCGCCGAGGTTGCCCTGTCCGGTGGAGACACCAGTCGTTGCGCCGGCTGCCGCTCCCCGGCGAAGGAGATTGTCTTCTCTCCGCAGGCGGCGCGTGGCTGGACCCGTGGGCTCCGTCAGGAAGGATCCCGGCGAGGCGCGGGCGTTCTCCGGAGCCCAGCACGCACGTTCTCCAGTTGGACTGGCTCCTCGGCCGCCCCGTCCCACCCCACCTCTCCCTGCGTCCAGCCCCACCAGCTCCCTCCGAGGGCAGCTGGAGACGTGGGGCAGCCTCCCCGTCCCCGCGGCGTCCCGTCCCTCCTCTTCCCCACCACCCCGCAGGCGTTTCTCACCCGCAACCCCGTGTCATTCCCGATCCCCTCCAACATCCCCTTCCTTACAGGTACCCATAGCCATCCCTTCTCCCCTCGCTCCTCGTACGCCAGCGCGGCTCCTTTCCCCCGTGTCGCAGCGATGCTCATCCCGCTCCGGCTCCCTTCCCACTCCCACGGGAAGCTCGTGCCCAGCTCTGCCCATGCCAGGACAGCCTGCTTTTCCCTGAGCCTTTCCCGGGCATCGGCATCTCCTCTCCGCTCCTGATCTTTTCCTGCTGTATCCGTGCTGCCCCGGTGCTTTATCCACGGTTTTACCTGTCGTACGGCTCCGTGCGGAAGGGGAACGGCCAAAACCAGAGCCCTAACGGTGCCGGTCGGCCGCTTGCTCCTGGGAATCATCTGCCAGCTCCCGCAGCCATCCCTAATTTTTTGATCTCCCTGAGTGAGCTGAGAATTAATGATTTAGAGCATTTGGAACGTCTAAAACACACCGAGCTGTGGCTTCAGCTCCTGCCTGCCCCGGGAGACCCCCGGCCACATCCCTAACACACGGCACAATTAATAGTGCACGGTGATTAATGGCTTCGTTTCCTCTCTCCCGAGTTGCCTTGGGTTTTGGTTTGTGGGTGAAGCCATCTCCGGAAGGAATCGGCTCCTGTGGGAAGTGAGACGGAGCCGTGGCCGGAGGGGAGGGTGGTGGGAGCACTGGGGTTCCCTGGGGAGGAGATCCCACTTCCACGCTCGCTCCCGGAGCGGGGCGATGGCAGTGGTGGCTGCTTCTGATTTACACCGGGCAAAGCTGCCAGGGGTTTTCCGGATGGAAGTGAGGAGCTGGGGTGGCAGCGCAGGGAGTTTTGGCTGCAGAGCCCCAGAATCCTGCTGGCACCCCGGGCGGCTCCGTGGAAAGGAGGCTGTTGGGCAGGAGGTGCCGGTCACACCTCACTGGGGACGGGGACGCGGACGCGGATGGAGCAGAGCCAGCGAGCAGGGTGCAGCCCTGGCACCTCTGCCAAACATCCCGGGGCGTCCCAGCTGCCCCCGAGCGTGGCCGGGGCGGCAGCACCCCGCGGGGTCCTCGCTCCGCTGGGATACCCTGCACCCCTGGCTCAGGGGGAGGGGGACTCCGGGCACCCACCACCCCCTGGGTGACGCTGGGATGGGACCGGGGCGCAGGGACCGAATCTGCTGTGTCTGTGTCGGGAGATCGCAGGCACCGGCAAGAGGCTCAACTTAAAAAAAAAAAAAAAAGTTTTATTTCAAGATCTTCCTTCTTTTTTTTTTTTTTTTCCTGTTGTTCTTTTTACTTGTATCTCAAAAAAAGTGGGGTAAAAGTACAAAAGAAGTCAGCTGCGGAACGGCAGGGGTTTGGAAATCACAGCGCTGCACTACGCCAAGCGACACACGGAGCACACACCGAACACCCCCACGACACGACGCGGCCAGAGACGCTGGCGGCCTCTGCCTCTGGATCATTATTCATTAATTTGTTTGGGTTTTTTTGTTTTCCTCTGTACAAAACACACCAAAGCATGCCACGGAGCGGGGAGAAAAAAAAAAAAAACAGGGAGATAACGGATGGGGAGGAGAGCGGAGATTTGTACAGCAGGGGACGGGAGGGCTCTGGCCTCCTCCTCCTCCTCCTCCTCGCCGGCTCACGTCAGGTTGTTCTGCAGGCAGTTGAGCTCCCCGCCGTCCGGCTCCCCTTTGCCGCCGTCCTGGTGCTTGGGCGACGTCGAGTTGTGGATGTTGAACGGCTCCTCGTCCTTCAGGCAGGATTTCAGGGAGTCCTGCAGCTTGTGGGGAGCGCTGGGGTCGTCCTGCCAGGAGAGACGGGGAGGAAGGGGTCAGGAGGTGACCGCGCCGCGGGAAGGTGGTCCTGGCGACCCAGCATCCCCAAACCGGGCCGGGCGTCCTCGCCGACACGACGGCACGGGGACCCCGGCGGGTGCCGGGGTCTGACCCGCCCGCAGGGGCTTGCTGCCACCGACTCCCCGCCTTGGGTGCCTCCAGCACCCCAAACCGCGCGCCAACAGCACCCAAGAGCCGTGCCGGCCATGGGAGCCGTCCCACCCGCCACTCCCCTCCACCAGCACCCCATTTCTCTCCCCATTTCCAGCCCCGCTCGTCCCGTGGTCCCCGCCGCAATCAGCGACTCCCCGAGCGGCGCGTGGCAGGAGGCCGGAGGGGTTGGGTTTATTGCGCTTCGTGAACGTACAGCCGGCCCCAGCGCGCCCGCCGGCCGCAAAGCCGGGGATGCCTCTTCCCGACGTCGCCCCGGGGCTGGGCTACACCCCGTTTTTCCCGCGTCCCTGCGGAGAGCGGCCTCCCCGCCAGCACCGGGCCGAGCTCCAGGTGTGCTGGGTGACGCCTGTGCCGGGCCGGTCCCGGCATCGCCAGCGTCGTCATGGTTACGGTGGTGACGGTGCCGTGCGGTGAGCGGCGGGTGGATGGGGACACCCAAGGGCCAGCTCGTTCGGGGACGGGGAACCTCCATCTTCTGGGCAGTGACGCCGTGAGCAGTTCCCAGCTGATCCGAGGTGACGCCACCGGCTCCACGGCAAACCCCGCGGGATGGGCATCGCGCTCCATCGCCCGGCGGAGGGGCTGCACCGCTTGTCCCCAAAAACCAATTTCCCAGGGGCGCTGACCCCGCTGTCCCCTCCGCGTCCTCGGTACGCCGTGTCCCGGGCACCGCAGGACCGAGCCCTCTGCGGCCCGGAGGGGCCGAGGGACGGGTCAGATCCCAGCAAGATGCTGGGGTGCGGCACCGAATTCATCCCAAGGTTCATCCTCTCGGCACGGGGAGCCAGCCGGCTCCAGGAGCCTCCTGCCAGGGTGGCCGGGCCGCGCGGCGGCGGGCGCTACGGCTGCTAACGGCGGTGGGAAGACGGGAAAAACCAGCTCTGGGCTACGGCAAAGGCTAGAGAGACCTACGCTCCTCCTCCGGCTCGCGCTCGGCAAAACCCTTCGCTTCTCTCTGCTGCGATGCGAAAGACGGGAGGTTGGGAGGGCAGCCCCGGGCGGTGGCACCGCGACCACGCCAGCAGCGCCCCGGAGCCTTTCGTCCTCCGGCATCGCCCGCCGTCGTCCGCCGGTCCTGCCCCAGCGGTGCCGCGGCCGGGGCGCGTGGTCTGCCGAGCCACGTCGCACCGGCCGTCCCCTCCCCGAAAACGCTGCTGCGGCCGCCCCTGCCACCCGCACACGGAGCCGAAGCCACCGGGCGACTCCGGATGGCGGCTTCCCTGGGAGCCACGCGGGCAGGGGGGGACGGGGCGGGGGGACAGCGAGGTGACAGCGGCCCCCTGGCCTGGCCCAGCCCCGGTTTGGGTTGGGGCAGGGACTCGACAGCGAGGGGACGAAGCGGTGGCCGTGGTGGGACGGGGACAGGAGGGTTTGGAGGGAGCTGGGACCACGGATGGGGGGACAGACGAGACGTTACGGGACAGAGGGACACGGGTAGGACAGCAAACGGGAGGCGGGGAGGGGGACGGTGCGGCGAGGCCTCCTTACGTTTGGGTGGGAGCCCTCGGCGATGGTGGAGAGGGAGAAGTTGTCGTTGTGCAGCTCGGACGGCGTGCGGTATCTGCCGGGGAGAGGAGAGCGCGGCGGTGAGAGCGGGGACATCGCCGAGCACCTGCCGCGCCCCGGCCACATTTTGGGGGTGAAGCCAGTGTTGGGGGGGTAAATGTCCCCAGGGATGGAGGTTTGGGGCTAAATACCCCCAGATCGGGGAATTTTGGGGGGCTAAATGCCCACAGCTCCGGGGTTTGGGGGCTAAATGTCCCCAGGGATGGAGGTTTGTGGATAAATGCCCCAGATCTGGGAGTTTTGGGGGGCTAAACATCCCCAGCTCCGGGGCTAAATTGTCTCAGCTACAGGGATTTTGGGCTAAATGCCCCCAGATCTGGGGATTTAAGGGGATAAACATCCGCAGCTCTGGGGGCCTGGGGCTAAATGTCCCCAGGGATGGAGGTTTGGGGGAAATTTCCCCGGTTTTAGGGGTTTAGGGGCTAAATGCCCCCAGCTCTGGAGATTCTGGGCTAAATGTCCCCAGGAATGGAGGTTTGGGGCTGAATGTCTCAGATCTGGGGTTCTGGGGGGCTAAATGCCCCCAGATCTAGGGCTTGGGGGCTAAGTGCCCTCACGGGGCAAGGATGGAGGTTTGGGGACTAAATGCCCTCACGTCTGGGGATTTAGGGTTCAGTATCCCCAGCTCTGGAGATTTGGGGTAAATTCCCCCAGTTTTAGGGGTTTAGGAGCTAAATGCCCCCAGCTCTGGAGATTTGGGGGCTAAACGTCCCCAGGGATGGGGCTTTGGGGCTGAATGTCCCCAAATCTGGGACGGTGCAGCCCAGGACAGGCAGGAGCCCAGGGGCTGGCAGGGATCTTGGCCGCTAATTAGGCTTGGCACTTCCAGACACTAATTAACAGCTCATTAGGGACCCAAGCTGGGAGGAGTGGGGGGGTGACCCCAACCTTCCCCTGTCACCCCCCCAGCCCTGTCCCTGGGGACGCAGCGGGGCCCATCGCCAGTGGCCCCTGGGCAGCGTGGCAAGCCTGGCCAGTGGCCCCAGCTCCCAGTGCAGCAGATTAACTGGTACCAGTCGGGAGCAGCTTTACAGGATTAACCGTGGAGCGGGAGCCGCAGGCCACGTCCCCGCGGGGCACCCACCGTCCCCGTCGGCACCGAGGGGGTCTCACCGCCGCCGCGTGGGGACGGGACCACCTCCAGCCCTGCTGCCACCGCCGGGCGCCGAGACCACCCGAATGTCTGCGGCGGTGCCACCCCGGCGCGGTTGGGGACGGTTGGAGGGGGGCCAGCCCCGTCGCGGGACCACTCACTTGGTCTTGCGCAGTTTGCTGTTCTCCGTCTTGAGCAGGTAGAGCTTCTTGGCGAAGAAGACGGTGAGCATGAAGAGCAGCAGCACCACGAGGGCGGCCGAGCCCACCGCCACGCACATCACCTGGAAGTCGGTGACGATGGCCTCGCAGCGCGTGCCCTTGTGCCACGTGTAGTCCTGCGTGTTGCACCTGCAAGGGGACGCGGTCAGGGACCCCCGCCGCCCAAAAAACGCGGCCTCCTCCCACGGAGCACCCTGGGGGGACACCGCCGTCCCTAATCCGGGAGATTACGGGGGACGAGATTAACGGGCCACCCCCAGAGGAGCGGCCACCCCCGAACGCTGGGGCCAAGCGAGACGGGTGACAGCGGGGGACGCCAGGGCCCCCCCAGGTGATGCTGGCCCCCTGCACCCCTGGGTCCCAGCCCCACTCAGCCCCGGGGAGAGGGGCGGCCAGCGGGGGTGGGGGGGGGGACACCCGCGTCCCCCTGCGCGGGCAGGCTCAGCGCCAGGAGCGCGACGCGTGCCGAGCCGTGCGGCACAGCCGGCATCGGCCCTCCCCGGGCGCAATCTGCCAGGGCCGATTAGCGCGGCGGCCCCAGAGCCTCGGCTGCGCGGCCCTGACCTAATTCCTGCCCAGCCGCCGCTCGGGGGGCAGGGAAAGCCCCTCTGTGCCCCAGCGGGACGGGGCTGCGGGGGCGGAGGGGGCCGGATGGGGTGCAGGGGATGGAGAGCCCGGGATGAGGAACCTGGGAATGGGGTGCACGGGGATGGAGAACCTGGGAATGGGGTGCACGGGGATGGAGAACCCAGGGATGGCGCACAGGGGATGGAGAACCCAGGGATGGAGAACTCAGGGATGGGGTGCATGGGGATGGAGAACCTGGGAATGGGGTGCACGGGGATGGAGAATCCAGAGATGGAGAACTCAGGGATGGGGTGCACGGGGATGGAGAACCTGGGAATGGGGTGCACGGGGATGGAGAACCCAGGGATGGGGAACCTGGGAATGGGGTGCACAGGGATGGAGAACCCAGGGATGGCGCACAGGGGATGGAGAATCCAGAGATGGAGAACTCAGGGATGGGGTGCATGGGGATGGAGAACCTGAGGATGGGATGCATGGGGATCGAGAACCCAGAGATGGGGTGCACAGAAATGGAGAGCCCAGAGATGGGGTAGAGGGGATGGAGAGCCCAGGGGTGGAGAGCCCAGGGTGGGGTCCAGGGGATGGAGAGCCCCCACACGCACCCCCATCTCCCCCCGGGACCCGGGGTCGCCGTCCCTTACCGGCAGAAGGCCCCGTGGCTCTCCACCAGGTAGCACTGGCCGCCGTTGTGGCAGTAGCTGGGGACCAGGTCGCAGAGGGAGCGGCAGGAGCTGTTGTGCCGCACGTACCCGCTCCGGCACTCGGTGCCGTTCTCCAGCTGGCCCCGCTCCCCGGGACGCGGCCGCGCCGTGGGGCTGCCCCCCGCCACGCCGGAGGGCTGCAGCGGGGCCGCGTCGCGGCGGCCGGTGGGTCGGGGGTCCCGCGGCGCCGGCTGGGCGCCGGGCGCAGCTGAGGCAGGCAGCCGGTAGCCGTTCTCGTCCTCCAGCCCGCCATCTTCCTCCTCCTCCTCCTCCTCCTCCTCCTCCTCCTCCAGCTCATCCTCCTCGTCCCCGTCGGCGTAGAAGGAGGTGGTGGGGTAGAAATCGCCGTCGTCGAAGGGCGTGAAGTCGTCGTAGAGCTCGTGAAGGGCCCACGGCGTGGCCGCTCCCTCCGGCTCCCGCCGTCGCGCCGAACCGGCGGCGGCCGCCCCCCGGTCACCCCCGGGGAAGCCCCCCAGCCCCTCGCCCCCTTCAAACAGGTCGTAGTAGTCGACATCGATGATCTCCGAGGCCGTCCGGTCAGCCGACGGGCCCGTGACGGGGGTGACAGGCTCCTCCGCCTCCACCCAGGTCAGATCCGTCCGGCCGCGAGCCCCCTGCGCCGGGGCCGGGCTGGATGCGGCCACCCAAAGCTGGGGGGGACCCCCCGAGTCCCCCGCGGCGCCCAGCACCGGGCCGGGGTCACCGGGCACGGGGGTCTGCGGGGCGGCCGAGCCCCCGGCCGCCAGCAGCAGGTCGGATTCGGCCGAGTCAGTGGCGAGCCGCGGGCCGGGGGGGCTCGGCGGGGCGGCCGTGAGCCCCCCAAAAACCCCCGGGCTGGGCAAGGAGGCTCGCATGGGCCGCTCGCCGCTCCCCGGCTCTTCGGGGCTGCCGAGCGCCACCGCCACCGTCCCCCCGTCACCGGGCCAGGTCACCGCTGCCTGGCCCTCCTCCGCCGAGCCGGATCTGGGGGGCAGAGCGCTGGCGTCCCCCTCCCCGGCGCACCCCGCGCACCCCTCCGGCATGGCCGCCGGGTCCGTGGTGGAGGCCGCGGGCCCCTCGGGGGGCTCTAGCTGGGGTCCCGTCGGGGGCTCGCCGCCTGCTGCGGTGCCGTTGCTGGGGCCCCCCCGGGGGTCTCTGTTCACTGGGTCCCACCGTGGGGGGCTGCTCTCTGGGGAACCCCCCCAGCCTCTCTCCTCGGCCTCGCTGATGTTTTGGGGGGGCCATTCGGATGCTGGAGGGGGGACAAGGAGAGAAAGTGGTGTCAGAGGTGCCCCCCGCACCCCAGGGAGGCCATGGTGGCGTGGGGGGTCCCAGTGCATCCTCCCCTGCCCAACCTCGCCCACCGGCACCACGACAGCCATATTTTTGAGGGGGGGGCTGCACCCCAAGCCTTTTACAGCCTCTGTCAGGGACCGAAGGGGCAAAGCCCCCAGCTGGGTCCCCCCACACCCGTGACAGCCC